>ML779739.1:628760-639439 GCA_009831015.1 Picea engelmannii | reverse complement strand
TATTGAAGCGGTTGGTGGTGGTTAGACATCGTCTCCGCCATAATGGGGACGTCCCGCAAAAGATTAAAAGCACGTTGATTCGCCGAATAAACTGTCAGAAGACTGATCGCGTCTGCCATAAGTTGCACGACCATTCAAAGATCACAGCTCCGTGTTGTCAGAAGCCATGCAGACGCAAATCCTTCAATGCAGTTTCTTGGTTCCGCCGCTGTGTTATTTTGAGTATATGTAGGCAGTTTTGCCATTTTTGTATCTATCGATGGTAGAGTGAAGCTCCCGACTGTATAGTTTCAGCAAATATTCTGGTTTCCTAGCTATGCCTCTATGTTTGAGACTTCTTGGTTTATAACAAACAGTTTCCTCTCTTTTCCATCTTTGTTTCGTCTCTGCTGGAGGGTTCACAGTGAAGGATTCACGTGGACTTAACAATCTTGTTGCGATAAATGATTTGTTGTGGCATCTTTGTATTCTCTGGTATATGTGTTTGGATGTAAAAGGATTTTGCATTCGAACGCACTTCTTCTCTAATCCGTAATGAACCTGATGTTTATTGTGGACCACTGCACTTTCTTGCATAAGTCTTCCGCCTGCTCACCCTTTTACTACGACCCACTGTTTGAATTTTATCAGGACCTCATTCGTTCATGCGTGCTTGGTCCAGTTTCTGAGTTGAGCTTGTGCTGTTTTGAGTATTTTCTCCATTTGATCACCCTTTAAAACCAACCGTGACATTAAATCTGATGGGCTTCGGGCTCTGCTCCTGCTAGCAATCCAGGAGTGACTTCTGAACGCCAACACATTCCCGATGAGAAAATGAAAGCATTGTAGCCTAAAAGTGAGAAGTGTATATTTGTTGGTTATTCTGAAGATGTCAAAGGTTACATATTTCTTCAATCACATTGTAATGAAATTATTATTAGAAGAGATGTTAAATTTTATGAAAATCTCTTGGCCTGTGAGCCTAATCTGACGTTTGTGCCTTCTTTGGCCTGGGAGCCTTATTCGGTGATTGTGCCTTCTTCGGCCTGCGAGCCATCTTCGATGTTTGTGCCTTCTTGTGATCTGGTTTCTTCTTCAGATAATGACAGTGAGGATGAAAATCCACCTCCGCCTACTCACCCTCCTCCAGATGAGTCCTTTGAACCTGAACCAACACCAACTCCACTGCTTCCGATATGGGTCCATTCAACACGAGAAGCAGGTGGTGATCTTGTCAGTGATCCTTCAGATCAATGCCGGACACGTTCACAGTTCCAGCGAGCCTCTTCTCTTTTGGCTCAATTTTCAGAAACTCATGATCTAGATATATTTGCAGAAGCTTCAGGTCATCCATATTGGGATACAACAATGAATGAAGAGTATCATTATTTAATGGAAAACAATACTTGGGATCTTGTACCTCTTCCAAAAGGAAGAAAACTTGTTAGATGCAAATGGGTCTACAAAACTAAGTATGCATCAGATGGAAGTATTGAAAGACACAAGGCTCAATTAGTTGCCAAAGGATTTTCCCAAGTTGAAGGAATTGACTATAATGAAACCTTTGGCCCTATAGAAAAAATGAATTCCATCCACCTTGTTCTTGCCCTTGTTGCCTCACATAAATGGGAGGTCCATCAGATGGATGTTAAATCCACCTTCTTGCATGGATATTTGCAAGAAGAAATCTACATGGAACAACCTCTTGGCTATGTCTAGAATGACTCTAGCCTTTTTTGTTGCCTCAATAAATCTCTTTATGGTCTCAAGCAAGATCCTCGAGCTTGGTATGCCAAAATGGGAAGCTTTCTTATTGCCACTGGATTCTCTAGATGCCATTTTGATCCTAATGTATATACCAAGAAAGTAGGAATCCATCTCATAATACTTTTCCTTTATGTTGATGACCTTATCCTTACTGGTAGTGACTCAAAACTTTTAAACCATGTGAAAACCAGCCTTAAGATGAAATTTGAAATGATAGACTTAGGCTTTTTGCACTATTTCCTTGGCCTCCAAGTTTTGCAAACCAATGAAGGATTTTTCTTTCCCAGTCTAAGTATGCTTGTGACCTTCTTCGTCGCTTTCACATGGACGATTGTAAACCAACCCCTTCTCCCTTCCAGTCTGGAGTCAAGCTTATTTCCACCTGTACTTCTCCTGAAGTTGATGTCACCTTGTACCGTCAGTTAGTTGGTAGCCTCTTATACTTGACTCATACCCATCCTGATCTTTTCTTTGATGTTGGTCTTGTTTCTCGATATATGCAAACGCCCCATGAAATCCATTGGAAATCAACTAAAAGGATACTTCGCTATGTTCATGGTACAGTTCAGTTTGGGATACATTATAGTTCAGGGGGGATTCCTTTATTGGTTGGTTTCACTGATTCAGATTGGGCCGGCGACCCTGATGATCAGAAGTCTACTACAGGTTATGTTTTCAGCCTTGGTTCAGGACCTATCACTTGGGCCTGTAAGAAACAATAGGCTACTGCACTTTCTTCAGCAGAAGCAGAGTACCGAGCAACGATAATGCAAGTCAGGAAGCCATGTGGCTTCGACAGATCCTTTCAGAGTTTGGATTCTAGCACCAGCATCCGACCATCCTTTGGTGTGACAATTATAGTGCCATCAAGCTCTCCAAAGACCCAATTCAACATCAACATAGAAAACACATCGAGCTACACATGCACTTCATCAGAAAGCTCATTCATGATCAAGTTATTGAAGTTCTCTTTTTCCCTATAGGAGATCGACTTGCAGACATTTTCACAAAGTCTCTTACAGAAGAGAAGTTTTCCAAACCTCGATCTATGTTAGGAGTTCAGGAAGTTTTCATTAAGGGGGGATAGGCTCTAATCCCTCCTTCCTTCTTCTATTGTGTCACTATTGTAAATCCTTCAATCCTATTCAAGTTGTTCTTAAGGGGGGATGTTAGGATATTTAGACACTTAGGAGTTAGTTAAGATCTACTTGGTTTATTGTCTCATTAGGTAAAAGTGTGTTTTCTAGTGTGTTTATTTAGTATGCATTAGTATGCATTTGTAGTTAGGAAATCTGATGGTTGTGATATGTTCCCGACATAGAGTGATCCGACGGTTCATACTCTCCTCGATCTTAATAGCCATTGATCCATGGATTAACAGCCGATTTGTCCATGATCTCTATTTAAAGAGCATGGAGGGTCATTTTCCGATGATCAATTGTGAGAAACTCTCTTGTAAAATCTTTCTGTAATCGTTTTCTTTGCATTAATAAAATGCTCCAAGTGGCTGCATTAGCTGGGGCCGTGGATGTTTCCCCGTAGGGGTTTTACCACGTGAAAACATTGGTGTGTTGATATTTGATCTGGTTATGTGAGTGGTTATTGAAGGTGTTCGTCCTCTGTTGGAATACTTGTGTTGTCAAACACACGGTCCTCTATAGACTACCAACAAAAGGGTACCGAAGTAGTCTAGTGCACTGGATATTTCATCTTTCCGAAAGGAAATAAGTCTCACTCGAAGAACATCCGAGATAAATGAGCTAAGGGAAGGGTAAGAAGAATGTTATACAGATATATAACCCATCAATATTGTTACCATTCTAACGCAAGATAGATACTCGGTTTAGGTATTTAGCACATCATACACTAATATAGAAGAACAGAACTATAAAAAACATTAATAAGGGATAAAAACATGTAATTCATAACAGATAATGCATAATGAAATTCTAGAGATACAAAAAGTAAGATGAACCAGGAACATTTTCAAAATTTGATCTCCATTATATTTATGTTATATTAGAATTCTTTGGACAATAATCATTCACAAATTTACATTATAATTCCACCCTACTCAGTATAAGATGTTAGTAGGTACATATCAATACAATACTATAGCTGATCACAATGAGTCTAGGATATTCCCTTCCTAATTATAGTCTATATTTGGAGTACAAATCCAGTTCTTGCATCTCCCTATCTCTTACGCACCCACCCATTACAATATATTACAATACTAAAGAGAACATACAAAAGAGTCACCCACAAAGATAATCATCATACTGAGAGTCATCCTCATGAGAATTAACCTTACAATTGGTTCCTTCTTTCCTCTTGAGAACCCATCAACCCTCTTCTCTTCTTGATTCTATTGTAACTGTATTGGCTCAAAACCAATTTTTCACTGGCTTAAGACTGTGTTATGTTTCCAACGTATTTTTGTTGTGCATTTCCTTTTTCAACCTTCTTCACTTGGTTGGTTTTTTCTTTGATGAGTTGTGCAACATATTTTATCAAAACAAAGGGCCCAACAGGCCTCGACCACAATCCTTGACTCACCCCGAGTCAAGTATTTAGTTTCTCTATGTTCCTTGATTTGAACTGTTGTCCTTCAAGGGTTTTTATTTCTTCCTCCTTGGCTCCTTAAAACAAAGGGCCCAACTTTGGCACTAGCTCAAGCGATTTTTCTTTGACTTCTTGGAACTATTCAAGTTTATCTTACCATTTTCTGGCAAGTAATGAGGCTTCTGAAACAATTTTTTGTGTTGCGCTGAGGTTGAATTCCTTCAGCTTGGATACAATGAGAGAATTCCATTCCTAATCTGCTAATGTCTCAACCTGATGCACATACAATTATGCAGTTTGAATGATAGGCCTAAAGGCTCTTAGTTCCTTCTTTTCTACTATTTGAGCTTTAAACAAAGTGTTCTGAAAATTGTCCGCTTGCTACATTTCATTGAACTTTGCTTGTTTCTCCAGAGGATCATGTTTTTTAGTTGCTTCTTCGTTGAGTGTCTGGATTCTGTTCCACAAGTATTCCAGTGTCTGGTTGTAGCGTCTTATAACACCCATTCATTCGTTGACTTCCTTGAAGATGGTGGTACATTCGACAATAATTTTTTGCAGTAAGGCTCTGACATTGTTTCCTTCCAGGACAACGCTTTCTACCTATTGTTGAGGTTCTTTGGGTTGTGCCTTGTCCTTCAAATTCATTCCTTCCAACTTTATTTGAAGGTCCTTTACTTGATCTATTAGTACCTCCCATTCTTATTGAACCAATCCAAGTTGTTCCTCTGGTTATACAGTGGCGCTATGTTCTGGCATCTGACTGACTGCTTTTCTGAAAGTTGGTCAGATCTCTATGAGCTTTCCCTTCATTTACTACAATTTCTCTTTTGTCTGCATTTTCAAGTATTCTTCATGTGTTCTTTTGGGTTGTTTCAGCATTCCTTCATGTCTCCAATACTCATCTTGTGTTTCATCTTGTTGAACCCATTTATCTAGGTGATCAAAAGAGGCTCTGATCAACCCTACCAGTTGCAGTGTTGGAAACTGAGCAAGCTCTCTGGATACAAGTGTGGCCTCCAGTGGGAGTCTAATCTAGAGCAGAAGCCCACTGGCCATGGATTTATCATATGGTGCCTCAACTTCCTCTTCTCCCTGGAGTGATCATCACAATGGTTGGGCTAACTTAGTCTTCAAGGATTGTTGGCACAAGGGCAGACCCAAGGTTCAATGCTCAAGAGCACACCAAAAAAACCCTAACTATCGGCCCTTTCAGCAACACCTGCAAAGCAGATGAAGTCTCACCCGAGGTAGAGGCAAGGGTGGTTGCAAGACTCAGGTGTCTGGAACCTTAGATGGGACACAGATCTGTGATTATATCCTTTACAAAGCACTTAGCACCATTCATTCATCACTATTCACCCTTATTGTACTTTGCAGATAAGAAAAAAAATCATAGTACTTACTCAAATATAAGATATTTTAGTGCTTAACAACAACAAAACATATTAGATCCTATAGATTGGCACTAAGAATCCTCATACACATCAGATATATTATTCATATACATCTAGTGAATCACAAACCATAAGAAAATCTATCTAATCATGGCGTAGCACTTAGCAAGATAATGAAAACACAAGGAAGCAACAACACCAAGCATGACACACAGGTTTACGTGGTTCACCCCCACCCTGGGGCTATGTCCACAAATTCTTCTTCTTATTTATTAGCTTCGATCAATCTAATTACAACATAGAGCTCAACTTGTACTCTACATAGGACAAGAGATCTGCACTCACCTCACCAGATCCTCCTTCCCCGTGTAGATATAGCACAGAGCCTTCTTACAATCCATGCACTTATCACTTACAACACATGCACTTAGGTCTGCAAGCCTCTTACAATCATGCACAGAGCATTTACATTTGATCACACAAATCTAATTACTAGCACTAAGCCATCAGTACTTCTTACATTGCCTAGCTACTTCTTTATTCTTTACATCATAGGCCTAAAACATGGGTAAACCCATGGGACGACATCCCTTTCCCATTACATTAACCCAAAACCATAAAAGGTCCCCAAAAGTGGGACGAGATCTCATGATCTCTACTTCGCATGGAGCTCCATCTTTGATAGGGTATCGATGTCCAAAAACGGTCAAATATGACCAAGTGTTCCTCAAAACTTGGTCAAGGGCCAACAGGCTCCCAACACTCACCTATGACTCGTCCTGAGTCACTCTGGTCTGATCAGCTCTGCTTCAAATTTCTCGAGCTTGGACCAAGCTACTTCAACCCACTGCAGTGCGACAACCTCTTTCTCAGTGAAGTCTTGGATCACTTTGTCGTTTACTGGTCCTTCCATGTGTTGTTCTGCAGTGATGACAACTTGTTCAAGATCAGTTGCCTGGCTCTCAACTTCAGTGCACAGGTGGAATGATTTCTCTTGGAGGGGTTGAATTCATTGAGAGACTTCCATCACTTTACTTTGAAGCATGTGTACCTATTGTTGGGCAATGTGTTGTTATGGAAATCACTTCATTCTCTCAACTAGGGTCAAGGCCTTTAGCTGTGCCTATAGCGTATCTACATGATGCTTTGATTCTTGGAGTTGTGCTTCTAATGTTTGTAATTCTAGGTTTTCTGTGAGGTTCTCATAAATCTGGGTGCTTCTAGTGCTCAACTTATTACATTCCAAATCCAAGGTTTTTAATCTGTCAACTGCATTACTGGCAGTTGCCTCCCTTAGGTCTCTTACTTCTTGTGGAGTCTCGGGCATGGTACGAAGTTCCAGATCTGCGATGTGTTTCTAAAGTTGTTGGATTAATTCTTCAAGTTGTGCCACCTATTGTGGGACACTTTCTTCAATTTTCACTTCAATGACCATCACAGAGTGAAGTGCTCTATGAACTCTTTCCTGTACTTCAAGTTGCTCTGCTAGCAATTGGTCCTTGATCTGTTGTAATTGTGCTTTTTCCTCCTCCCACTTTTCTTGTAAGGAAATCTTCTCCTCTTCTACCTTCCTCTGTTGTACTATAAGTGCGCTCGGTACCTATTCCAAAGCCTGGGTGGCTTGCACTATGTCTTATTGAGCTCATTGAAGGCGAGCTTCGATTTTCTTGGCGATATGGCATAATTGGGTGGGATCATCAATTGTTCCTGTTGTTTCAATTGTCAAGGACACCGTAGAAACTACTCTGTTGGACTGGAGTGCATGCTGCACTTCTTGAAGTTCACCCTTGATCCAGATGAATACCTCCTCCTACTTTTCTTCTTTCTTTTCTATGATCTCTATTGAGGCATCAGTCAGCGCAGTGATCAAGAAGTCGAAGTCGTCCTCTGTGAGGGTGGTCTTAAACGTAGTTTGGGTGGCCTTAGCTTTCTTTCAGGACAAGGTATTTGGTGGGGTAGTCTTCCTTTTCTTGGAGGGATCCTCGTCCTCTCCAGGTGGAGTAACCTCGCCTTTGTTTTTCTCAACTTTTGTGCCACCTAGTTCTTCACCATCACCTCCCTTCACAGGTGATATCGAAGTAGTCTTCATGGATGTGCTATGGATATATTAAACTTCCAAATCCTTCTTAGTATTGTGTGGTCCAAGTGTATCCAGTATAGCTTCAAGGCTATCCACGTCGGACATCTCTGCGGGCTCCACTGGAACAAGGAGGTCCGCTGACCATTCCTTGGTAATCTGCTCCAAGTCTTCTTCTGTCAACTTGTAGTACGACTGGAGTTGTTGTTTTTGTTCATTCACGCATGCTGTGATATAGGTGAAGTGGTGGTTTGCGCTGAATTTGATCAAAGGTATAAACCTATGAAGTGTGTTTGGTGTGATGTGTAGTGTAGACTGGATTGCATTCTTCAATTGATTGTAATAAGCATGGAAGACGACATTGGACTGCCACTGCTTGTTCATGTCACTGGAGTACCACAGTGTACAAAACTTTGCGGCCAGTGGTTCGAAGGGTTCTATGTCTGAAAAAGTATCCCCCCTTTGGTAGCTCCCAAGTGATGAAATAAATGAGTATGAGAAACCAACTAAAGTGGAACTCATACCCTTGGTCCTGCGCTTTTCTACAGTCAAGCTCTAGTTGATTTATAAGGTACTTTGCCCAGTTCATTTGTAGTCCCTCCGCGCACTTCCCTGTGAGGTCAACTACAAATCCAGTCACCTGTGTGGGTCTGTTTTTGCAGAGTAATTTCCCTGTGATCATCTGGAAACTGAGGTGCATTGTTGCATTCTCGATGGAGGCTACCTTGTAGCCTCGCATTCCCTTCTCTACATTGCCATATGTGTCTTTTATTCACTGGGCAAGAGCATGATCTACAATGTTTCCAGGGTACAAATCCTACAGGTCAGGGCCCTGCATGCTTAGCCCTGTAATCCGATTGATTAGAATCAGATCCACCGTGATGCGGCAGTCCAACCATAAGTATCCTCCATGGTAGTAGGACAACAACAATCTGATGCATGCATTCACTTCCTGATGCCTCCTGAAATGTGGAATATTCATTACATTGAAGTGGGTTGACTGCGCGAGGTTATGGGTCCATTGCTGAGGGACAATCTTTGGGTTCCTTCCTTTTGTGATAGTTAAGTACTTATGTGGGGATAGCATACTATAAACCATGGGATCTCCCAGGTTAAAATCACTAAATTTCAGCGCTGTGAGCTTATCCTGGTCAGCATGAACTGTCCACACCCCTTTCGAGAGGTACGTAGTGACCACAGTATAGTAAAAGTCTTTGGGTACAGTTTCTCGATTCATTGTGTCTCTTAGTGGTGGGATATACTTAGGAAAGATACTTGGGATCATATTCACAGTGGAAAAGTCATTTCCGAGCTTAGATTGTCTTTCTGAAGGTAGTTAGGATGGTCTTGCTCGAGCAGTGGAGGGGGAAGCTGGAAATGCTCCCAAGGACGATGCCTGTACACCTGTAGACATTCCTCGCTCTGACATGACTCTCTCACTCATTAAGTCAATTAAAACTTCTTCAATGATTTTCTCAGCAGCGCTGAGCTTGTCCGACATACAAGCTTGGGTTAGCTAGCTCGGGTGTGAAAGGAATTCAGAGACTACAGTGAATAGTATGGGAACAAGGCAATGATCTCAGGGTGAGTTAATCTCAAGTTTTGTGCTCAAATTATCACTTAGCAAAAAGTATTCTCGATGAGTGGCATGATGGACTAAGTAGGGAAACTTAGTAACAATTTGCTGGCAATGGTTATGACCCTTCATTAACTTCTGTTCGACCTGTTATGGCATGTTTCAATGGTTGGTTGACGAACCTTTATTGCTTTTTGTTAACACCAATTATTGTAATGGGGGGTGTTTTTTCTCCAAGATTCTAGCCCGTGTCATAAAATGCGAAGAAATGAGGCTTAAAAAAACCATCAAATGCATTTTGTCCAAGGTCGCAGCCATGAGCGCAATGTACAACACACAGAAAATCCATTTCTGGTTAAAAATGTAAGTAGGTGGGCAGATCTAGTATTCAACGACGAGGATAAATTGATGGAGCAGATTGATGGTTGGTGGGTAATTGTGGTCAACGAAGTTGTGTGAGGTTTAGTGCAAGATATAGTGCCCCTATCACCGAAATGATTGGGGTTGTCCAATCCAGTGGGGACAGGTGGTGTTAAGCCCTAATATTGGCTCATTACCCCTTAATTGGGGCATATTAGATTAGTAATGTTATTTGTTACCCCTTAATTGGGGCATATTAGATTAGTAATGTTATTTTATTTATGTCGGCTTTAGACAATTAGTTGAATTATACCTCCTAGTCTCCTATATATACGAAGAAGACTTTTTCATTTTGAATCATCTTGTACTTGAACATTTAAGTGGGGTAAAAGGAGGTTGCCCCCTCGAAGAGGCTTATTATCTGAAATTATCTCTTTTTCAAGGCGTTGAGTACTTTTCCTGAGGTTTTTCTATACTATATTGATGTTTGGTTCTTAACATATGGTTTCAGAGCTCAAGGTCTTGGGGTTTCGCTGCTACATCTGAGACACCATGGAATTTTCGCTATAACTTTTTTTCTACAATGTTTCAGAAGGAACGGCTTGGAGGAAATTTAGTAGACAGATCAAGGTACGTTGGGTTCACAATTCAGCTCCTGAGGCCTTATACTTTTGGAGATACATCCTGTACAAGATAGGGTTCTGGAATCATCCTGAAATGAGTCATTGCGGAATTTTTGCTATAAAAAAATTTGTGTAACGTTTCAGACCCTAAAATTTAGAGGCCATTTATCGAAATTAGTAAGGTATCTGTGATAAAAATTTCAGCTTCTGGGTCATCATAAATTTGTAGATACACCTTGTGTAAGATAGGGTATCTGACTAGTCCTATTGACTAGTCTCAAGAAGGTGTTCCAGGTAAAACAATCATAACTTCTTGCTAGAGTATCCAAATTGAG
>ML779739.1:580697-624064 GCA_009831015.1 Picea engelmannii | reverse complement strand
TAATGTTATTTGTTACCCCTTAATTGGGGCATATTAGATTAGTAATGTTATTTTATTTATGTCGGCTTTAGGCCATTAGTTGAATTATACCTCCTAGTCTCCTATATATACCAAGGAGACATTTTCATTTTGAATCATCTTGTGCTCAAACATTTAAGTGGGGTAAAAGGAGGTTTCCCCCTCGAAGAGGCTTATTATCTGAAATTATCTCTTTTTCAAGGCGTTGAGTACTTTTCCTGAGGTTTTTCTATACTATATTGATGTTTGGTTCTTAACAGGTGGAAGCTAGTTGGCATTTCGGGGATCACAAGTTGGGAGGACAGGGTTCTCCATTAGGTTTCAAAACCCCAAAATGCGAAATGTGATAGCCCCGGGAGCCTGGCCTGCGGTCATGGCCTAAGGATCAGTTGAAAGGAAAGGCCTAAAGAAGAGGACAGGGGGGCTTTCGGGATATTTAAAGTGAAAGCGTCGAAGTGATTTGAACCATCCACCCTGGGGACGTGTGGTGAAAATCCATGGTGTTATTGGATAAATCAATAGGTGCAGACACTAACTAGTCTCCTTAGATCCACCTAGATATAGAACAAAACACACCAGAACATGACGCTTTCCTTAAGTTTTAAATATTTTATTTACTAACTAAATAGGGATAGGTGATGTACCGTTTAAATGTTGATTCGTCTCTCTATTTCCATCCTATCTCCATTCCAACACTCATACAATGATGATCCTACAAAAGAATACAACCAACCAAAGTGATGGTAATAGCATAAACTCAATATAAACCTATGTAGGTGATCAAGGAATCATACAATACAACACAACAAGCTTTATAGGAAAGAATCATATTATTGTATAATATTACATGTGAAATAGAGATTACAACCATGGCCTTGATGTCGTAAGGTCCCTTCCAACTGTCCTTCATTCCCCACACACTTTCACTCCAAGAATTCTGAGATCACAGATCTGATAGTATTCACAATCTATCTTGACAAAGGCAAAACTCAAAACCACTCTAACCAAGCTAATAATTCCAAGCCAAATCCAACTTATCCCCTCTCCATGAGAGCTCGTCTCCTTTTATAAGTTGAAGAGGATAAGGTGAGGAGGTTAGGATGATATGACTAAATCATGAAAGCGAGTAAGATCCAAACCATTTGGATGCCACCTCACCATGGAAGTTTCTCCTTCTAGAAGATTCGAGAAAACACTCATTTTCCCCACGTATAAGAATTCTCACACCCTGCCTATAGAGTAGACTGCGAACTCCTCATGACCTAGCTATGATGCAACCTACGAGAATTAGGCATTGTCGCATCCTAGCCATAATGCAGCCTGCGAACTTCCTTTTTTATAGGGTTTTTACAAAGGAAAATGCAACTTCTTTTCTCAGGAAAAGTTCTTCTCCCTTCTTTCTTCAGGAACTCAGGCCACTGACCCCTCCAAAGGCAACAAATAGGTTTACATCATTAACAATCATAGGGATGACAAAAATAATGTGTAATAGAGATCCCCCCAAAGTATGAGGTTAGAACAAAGTGATAGCTGAAATACTTTGTCGAGTGTGTGTAAGGAACAAGAAACAGTCGGTCGTAAACCTTCCAACAAACAAGGAAATATAGTGCCATAATATATCATCACTAAGGTAGGCATTCCCATACTTAGAATACAAATGACTCAGAGCATAAATTTCTACATGCAAAGATCCATGTCAAGTAACACAAGTCATGGCCACCAAACATACACTGAGGATCCATGCCAATATGACTCAAATATGAACATAGCCACCAAAAATACACTGTGGATCTATGTGTTAAGGACTCAAATTTGAACATAGCCACCAGACATACAATGTGGATCTATGTAACAATGCACTGAATATACTCCAACACAACCTGGATCTGTCAGAAAATATCTAGGGTCTTCATCTCCACCACTCTATAGTACGAATCTAACCATGTGAATACATGTGTCGAAGTCAAACATGGTAGAAACCACTTGATTACCGGTCATTAGTGTATATCGTTAACAAGCGTGAGGGAAATCACCATTAATGTCAATGAATCCCAAGGTACACTATTACAATCCAACGAATGTGAATTAATGATCTGAAGTCGAACACTCGACGGAATCTCCCGATCAGGGGTCAATAATGAAAACCCACTGTCGAAAGCGAGGTAACCTGCCATTGAGGCATGCAAGTTCCAAGGTACCATTTAGTTTCGAAGTCTACTTCTTGGATAATGAGTTGAAGTCGACAGGAAAAGACTCGTCACAGGAGGGCCTTAATGTATCCCACATCAATGACACGAAACAAGTAACAAGAATTGATGTAGGTCAGAGTAACAAGTGATTCAGGACTGACTCAGGGATGGTTGACATAATAGAAGGCTTATATACTGCAGAAATGGCTGACGCAATAGAAGGCTTTCCAGGTTGAATTTCTCTTTGAACATATTGACGACATGACAATTGTCTTGGAAATACTGACTCAACAACAAGGATCACAGACCAATTTGTAATATTATAGGAGTATGATGAGGAGACAAGTGGATTTTCCAACCTAGACACAAGGTGAGTGAAAGGGTGTCATGTTCAAAAGCGAGTACCTCTTTATTTTTACAAAAGCTTGAGAAGGATAACATATGCTTTTTTATGTAAGCTCATCTTTCAAATGATTCCCTCGAAGTATGTTTAATGAACCCTGGGAAGGAGTGGTTCGGTCCCACATGGGCCTTTCAATGTTTGTTTTATGAGTCCAAAGAAAGAAAACTCATGGGTTTTTCATGTTTAGAGAGTCTGAAAAACACTTAAAGAGAACTCTCCCAGTTCCTTTTTTTTAAATAACTTCGACGAGACTAAAAAAGTGATAAACTATCGCCCGTCGAACATTTTCTTCATATACTTTAATGAGCGTGAAGAGAACAAGATCTCTCGACAATCTTTTTGTTTTTATGGAGTGTGAAAAGAGCTTAAAGGATACTCCCTTAGGTTCGTCATTTTTGTGTTATCATAACGAGTATGAAAAGATGAGAAAAAGTATACTTGGTTACATTCTCATTGATTTACGAGCACGGGAAAGAACAAAGACTAGAGGAAACTATGCTTGAGGTAGGTGGTTTCATTTTTACACAATCTTGAACCATAGAAAACTATGCTTGCGACTTCCCAATGCATAGTTGGTACTTAGCCCCCAACTTAAGAAGCTAGTGTCTCAACTTCAGTATGAAGTCCAGAGGCCGGAAGCATTACCCCCCAAGCTTCGTTTCGTTTAACTACAAAAGCAGATGAAATGAAGCTTCAAATACTAGACTTGACTCAAATGGAGAGGGGGAAGTTGTTTCATTTTTTAACGAGCTTGACACAGGAGAAGAACTATGCTCGCGAATATAGGTATAATCCCTAGACCAATGTTTCATTTTTTAACGAGTTTGACACAGAAACAGGAACTATGCTCGTAAGATTTGTTTCATTTTTTAACGAGGTTGCTACAGAGACATGAAAACTATCCTCAGCTGGTTTCATTTTTTAATGAGCTTGAAATCAAAAAATCATGCTCAAAGACCTTTGTTTCATTTTTTAACGATGTTTCCTCAAAGACACAAAAACTATCCTCGACTCTCTTCTTGATCATGGATTCCAAGAGGACAATGCTCCAGAAGGAAACCATGTCAAGGGACAAAACTCAATCATGGCTTCCAAGAGGTCTTCACTGGAAGGCAGAAATACACTTTGGAAGGACACCATGTCGAGGGTTGCGATAGGGGTAAAGAGATCATGCTCTAAAAACCTGATCGAAGAGATCACCATGTCAACTACTGGATCTAAGTCATCAAAAGTTGAATCCATGGGCGACAACACCACATAATTGACCTATGGTGGGGGTGATACTGTCTGCATATAAGAACCATTTAGGGAGGCAATCCAGTCGGGGTCAATGAATGAAAGTTGATCAATAGTCACAACTCATCCATCGTGAGGGAAATATATCACATGAAAAAGAGTAGACACAATAGATTTCATGGAATAGACATAATCTCACCCAAGGAGTAAAGAGAAATCCAAGGGGTCTTGGACTACCATGACGTCAATGAAGACAGTTTTCCCTCCCAAAGTTACAAGAAACTGAGGAAGGGTCCCTAAAGGTTGACTAGTTCTTTTGTTAAAAGATAACAGATTCTGCGTAACTGACACAAGCTGAGGAAAACCCAAAGCTTGCCAAGCAAAAGAGGACAAAATACTAATGGACGCACCTTCATCTATCAGTGTCTGAGGAACGTCTTAACCACAAACCTATACTGTAATCTAGAAAGGAATGTGAGAGGGAAGACAAGGTCCAGTTAGCACACCCCAATCAAAATGGATGGCCTCATTATTTGTAGGGGGTCCTATGGTAGAAGGAGGAATACCCCTCGGCATGGGAGATTCTTCATCAACGAGAAAAATGTGAGCAGTATCGGGTTTACTCTCTAGCGGGAGAGTAGGATCGACTGATGGAGAGATCAGATCAACCACTTGAGTTTCATTCTCCAAGGAGAGAATGGGGTTGATAGATGGAATCAGATCGACCACTTGGGTGACACTCTCTAACGGGAGAGTGGGATCGATCGAGGATGGGATCGGATCAACCGCTTTAGTTTCACTCTCTGAGGGGAGAGTGGGATTGATTGAGGATGGTATCGGATCAACCACTTTTTCAACTGGTTCAACTAAGGACATGACCAGATTGATGACATGATCAATCGGATTGACCGGTGAAGGGACCAGAGTGATCATTCCATCAATTATTGGAGGGTTGAGAGAAAGCTTACGGTAAGCAGCTGGAAGTTGAGGTTGTGAAACAATCATGTCTTCCAATAATTTCGAGGCTTTGCCCATATGAGGACAAAGGTGAGTGAGATGAATCCCTTTGCATAACATACACGGGAACTTGACTCTACTTTTATTCTTCCCAACCATATCATGACTGGTTGACTGGGGGTCGTCAGCATGTTGTTTAGAGGATGATGCCATGGACTGGAAAGGAGATGTAGACCATGCTTCTATAACCTTGGATAGACCAGGGCAATCCTTAAGAAGATGGAAACCCTTACAAAGCCTTCAAGGGCACTTGGGCTTATGAGTTGTTTGGGTGATATTGACATCATCAACACTCCTAGCACGATTAACAATAACTGGTTGTTTTCCAACATCTTTGACAGTGGTTGGAGGTTTTGACCCTTGCTTATTTTTATTCTTCTTATTCTTTCTTTTCTTCTTCTTCTTATTCACCGAGTTACTAGCTTCAGAACTTTCACTCAACAAAGAAGGTGAAACGAAAGGCGACCTTGCAAACAAAGAAGGTGAAGAAGACCTTACTGGTTAAGAAGGTGAAGGATCAAAATGAGATTGATTCTCTTGGGGGGAAGTGCTTATGACCGAAGCACTTACTGCATTCGGGATTACTTGAGTAGAAAACAACCATATTGGTAATCCAATTGTGAGACCCGGAAGGCTCAAAGTAGCGATGTGAGGAGGTCCAATGTTTCCATAAGGAAAAACAAAAGGTTTCCCTGGAGTAGGGGTTCCTTCATTGGTCATTTCGGGAACTGATGCCATTAAAACAAAGATCCAACCTAGAGTCTACTAGGGAAAACAAACAACACACGCTAAAAATCTAGTAAGCAAGCAAGCAAACAAAACCTTCTCATAATGAGCTCACTATTTGGTGATGAGGTCCAATGTCACGGGAACAAATTAAGAAGGGGATGAGATAGAGCGGGTGGAAAAGTTACATTGACGACCTACGTAATGGACTTACACCCTGGTTCAATCTCCCACACATAATCATGGGTATACCCTCCAAGGAGCTTGAGTGAGTTTGGCCGACGTCGATTCCAGGTATCGTGAAGACTTGCCCCTCCACAGTCACCTCATGTGAAGAACCTAGAGAGATAGGCCACTAAGGTTACCAATCACTACAGTGATTCCTGGGGAAACAGTCGACAGTCTGATCCATGTGCAAGGGTAGGGTATCTAGCCCGAAATCAACTTGAAAGGCTTCCACTCATCATTGTGAGTATACCTCTCAAGCGACCCCCATAATACGAGCAACCTCTACACCAATACCAACAAAGAAGGGTGAGTAACTCTGCCAGTCTCAATGCGACCTCGTGATTGACCCTTGTGTTAGAAGGGCTTCCCATTTTAAAATGTAATAAGTGGATTTAACCGCTCCCTAACACAAGATTCTATGTTTGTTTGCAACTTTGGAAAGTTATCTTTCACACCTATTCCAAAGCCTTACAACTAATCTAATGTAGGTTTGCTACCAGAAAGTATAAAAAATGTCTAATCAGTTTTTTATAAGCGCTTTATTTTATGGCTGTTGTTACTCAATAGGAAAATGGCGTGAACAATATGGTGTTTTGACCGACTCGAAAGTTATGTAAAGAGATGAAGATGCAATCTTTTCATTTTGATGAAAGCTATGCTACAAGAAGGAGAACACATTTATCATTCCTATATACACAATGTCCCAAAATATATTAAACTCATCAATATCAAGATTCTTAAGAAATGAGAAAAAGGTACTGTACACCAATGCATGATTCATGGCCCCCCCTCGGCCATGAGGGGGAATTTTTTTCAGAATTTAAGACCAAAAAATGCCACGAATCATGCAATTTCGCTACTTCAAATGCAAGGATGCCCCCAATATAATATAAAGCAAGAAATTAAATCTTTTTGTTTCAAAAATTTCACTAAAAGCAATAATGAACTTTGTTAAAACAAAGAAACCCAAACTAAATTTTTTCTTTTAAAGAAAACTATTTAGAAGAAATCCGATCTTTCCCTAAACAATGCTAAAGAAAACACACGCTTTTCAATTGAAAGACACTCAAAGAAAGAGACTGATCCTTCAAAACCAAACAAAGAAAAGATGGCTAAAAGGAACTCAAAGAATGTCAAGCAGACTGTAAATAGATCAATATAGGCTCCAAAAGTTCAATCTAGATGATCAAAGAAAAACTGGGCGTCAAAAAGACATGAAGACCTAATCCAAAACTTTTACAAATGAGTTCGCCTGGTAGTGGGGTATAGTGCGAGAATTAGGGATTCTCGCAATCTAGATATAGGTAGGGTGCGAGAAGGTCACACTGAACTGAACATTAGGGTGCGAACATAAATGATTCTCGCATGACACAGAGAGGTACAGTGCGAGAAGGTTTGTAATCAAGAAAAATTTGGAAAAAGGACAAAACTTTTGAGTGAACTTTCAAATCCAGAGAGTTTGGATGGATCTCCCACAGACTCAGAGACCATAAATCAAGCAATCAAAGCAAGGGAAACTAGACTAAGTAGGAAACAATCTGTTCCCCAGTACGGTCACCAATTTTTTTATCAGATAAAATGGTAGGTGCGAACACTAACTGATCTCCCGAGATCCACCTAGATCTAGAACAAAACACACCAGAACATGACGCTTTCCTTAAGTTTTAAATATTGGATTTACTAACTAAAGAGGGATAGGTGATGTACCATTTAAACGCCGCTTCCTCTCGCTATCGCCATCCTAGTTTCGTTCCAACACTCATACAATGATGATCCTACAAAAGACCGCAACTAACCAAAGTGATGGTAATAGCATAAACTCAATATAAACCTATGTATGTGATCAAGGAATCATACAATAAAACACAACAAGCTTTATAGGAAAAAATCATATTACTGTATCATATTAAATGTGAAAGAGAGATTACAACCATGGCCTTGATGTCGTAAGGTCCCTTCCAACTGTCCTTCATTCCCCACACACTTTCACTCCAAGAATTCTGATAGCACAGATCTGATAGTATTCACAATCTATCTTGACAAAGGAAAAAATCAAAACCACTCTAACCAAGCTAATAATTCCAAGCCAAATCCAACTTAGCCCCTCTCCATGAGAGCTCCTCTCCTTTTATAAGATGAAGAGGATAAGGTGAGGAGGTTAGGATGATCCCACTAAATCATGAAAGCGAGTAAGACCCAAACCATTCGAATGCCACCTCACCATGGAAGTTTCTCCTTCTAGAAGATTCGAGAAAACGCTCGTTTTCCCCACGTATAAGCATTCTCACACCCTGCCTATAGAGTATACTGTGAACTCCTCACAACCTAGCTATGATGCAGCCTACGAGAGTCAAGCATTGTTGCACCCTAGCCATAATGCAGCCTGCAAACTTCTTTTTTTATAGGGTTTTTACAAAGGAAAATGCAACTTCTTTTCTCAGGAAAAGTTCTTCTCCCTTCCTTCTTCAGGAACTCAGGCAACTGACCCCTCTGAAGGAAACATATAGGTTTACATCATTAACAATCATAGGGATGACGAAAATAATGTGTAACAATGGTTTCGTAGATTGAGCAATCGAGAGAATGAAGATAGGATACATCATGTATCCACAGTGCGCGAAACCTCGAAAGGATCAGGGTTGTTCAATGAGAGCGATCTCGGTCATCCGATCTTAGAAGACACGTGGCGGAGGGTCCAGGCTAGAAGGGGCCCCACGTCTAAATATTGATCATGCCATTCAACTAGGGGGCACGTGGCTCGCGATTAAACCCGATCGCTATTTCAGCTACTAGGACTTCAAAGGACAAAGGGTTGCTCCTCCACTACATTTCGAAACCCCAAAACATGATATGTGAAAGCCCCCGGGGATAGGCCCATGATCCTAGCTGGTTATTATATGAGCAAAGGGTAAGGAAGGCACTAGCACGATGTATCCCCCTTTGTGATTTCAGAAATCAGGATTATTAAGGGTGAGGAGTTTACTCCCTCCCATCGCCGATACCCAAAATTTGTGGAGCACCTTTGGTTTTAGCGCAAGGTCACAGCCTGCTATCATATGGAAAGTAGGGAAAAAGGGAAAATATAGGCACCTGTTCAGACCACAAATGGCTAAGAGTCAGATAAGGATGAAATCCTGGCCGTTGATGCTAAGGGAAGATCAAGCCGTTGGTTTGGATAGGGAAATTTTGCAACACAGGGTATTGGGGATCCTAGATATAGCATAAGGAAATCCCTGAAAGGAAAATGTTGAAGCGTCCTTGAAGATAGTTGCATGGCCCTGTGGCTATGTTAAGAATGAAACCTAAAGAAATTAAGGCTGGCCTCCAAGCTTTGGAAAGCCGACATGTGGTAACTCTCTGTGTATTCAGTCTCGACCACCCTCCATGGAAGAAGCAGTTAATGAAGATTGAGCAGGTGGTTGAGACCTCATCTCAACCCATAAATGGAAGGCATGGGGAGGGTCAGAAGAAATCATCTTATGGTACTCCGATGGACAGTTTCCCTGTAGAAACCATGTCGTTTGAAGCAGTGTTATACAAGAAGATGCATGTACAGTCTGAAGGAAGATCGTGCGCACGTAAAGCCTTAAATGAGGTAGCTTAGCTACCCTCCTGGGGACAAGGAGGTGAATTTCTCTGAGTATATAGACTCAGTTTTCATATTTTGTAAGGATGGTTGGTAGAGCTAAGCTCCCTGTTTTATGGTTTTGATGAAGCACTGGTTTCTCTGATCATGTATGTGCATCCAAGATTTCCTGTTTAAATGGAAGTCAACTTTCTTATTTACTCTATTTTATTTCTGATGCTAAGGAGTTCATGATCAACAAATTTGCATGAACCATTGTGACGGTGTTATGATAAATGATTTGTTGTAACACTGTGATATTCCTTAGTTTCCTTGTGATTTAAATTCTAGGAGTTCTCATGTTTAAATCATTCATCCTTGGGTTGCTGAAAGGCCTGACGTCTTCGGTCGACCTCTACATTTTTCTTGTTAATGTCTTCATCCTTCTTACCCTTACTACAACCTACTGAGTGAAGTTAGACTAAGACATAGCATGTTCATACATAGTTCAGTCCAAGATTCTGAGTTAAAACGATATCATTCTAAGTCTATGCTCTTTCGATCACCCTTCATAAACAAATCGTGACATAAACTGATGGGTGTCAGGCTCTGCTCCTGCTGTAATCTAGGAGTGACATCTGACGCTAATACTTTTCTGTCTGTTCAAAGAAGAAGTCGAACGGATATAACGGCCCTAATGGCTATATTGCTTCGTCATGGCGAAGTACTCTATGTCATTGTTTTGATATCTCGGCGAAGTTCCAATTTTGCAATTTTTTTGTCTGCGAAGTATCCTCTAGAACCTCTTGTAACCTTACATTATTATCCCTTTTCTTTCATAACTTTCTAGCCTTCTTCCCAGTGAGCTTCATCTCAGTAATGCTTTTACCATTCTGATGTTTATCTTTTATGGTCTTAGTTACTTCGCATTGTTGAAAGTATTTCCTAGGGTTCCTGGATAATACTTCTTTTGTATCAAAAATAGGTAACTCAATCTTCTACGAATCCTCTAGTGTTCTCTTAGCCTTGACGTTGGAGTTTCTAGTATTAAATATCTAAGATATGCTCTTCTATTCTTCAATCAAGTGTGTGATCCTTTTGGTCATAAATTATTTTAACTCTTGCTTCTTCTATTCAAAAAATGCTTCTTCCTCTTTTCGTCTGGCTTGTTCTCTATCAATCCAAGGTTTTCCTATGAGCATGGTAAACGGGGCGCATAACATGGAATACTTACAGCTTATGAAATGAGAACATAACATGATAATCCATCCAAGAAGGAAGCATATTTCAAAAAATACAAGAAGACAATAAGGAATAAATAAAAGTCAAAGTCAAGTTACAACTGCAACGATGATTCAGATGAAGATGAAGAAATAGCCAACTTTGTAAGGAAGTTGAAGATAGGAACTAGCAAGTACAAAGGTAAGCTTCCTGAATGTGCTTTAATTGTGGTAAAATTGGTCATTTTTCTTCTAAATGTCATTATGCTAAGAATTCAAATAGTGATGAAGAAAAATTCCCAAGAAAGAAAAGAAACATCAAAAGGGAAACAAGAAAGAAAATAAAAGAAAAGTCTTGAAGAAAATGCTCTACTCAAAAGAAGATGGTTCTTCATTCGATGATGATAGTGATAGTGTTAGTGACTCATAAAAAGTGTTCTTCATGGCATTGAAAACTTAGAAAGAAACCCTTGAAAATGACAAAGAATATTACGAAGAAGGTGAAGTGGATCTTGAGGCAGAACTAATTTTCTCTTTAAGTGAGCTAAAAAGGTAAAGGAATAAAAACAAGTCCCTTAAGGAAAAATTGATCAAGCTAAAGGAAGTTTCTCAAAATCCCCCAAAAAACTCTGAATAAGTCTAGCATATTATTAAAAATATAAAGGTCCAGTTAGAAGAAGCTAGAAGGATTGAAGAAACACTCAAAAACCAGTTGGAAGAAAAGAATAAAATAAACGAGTCTTTGGAAGTTGAAATTAATCAAAAAGAAAGAAGACTTGGAGAAGAAATAATCTCTTTGAAAACCCAACTTGAAGAATAAAAGATAATAGAAGAAGTAATGAATATCCAGAAAGAATACGATTATGAGAAACTTGATAAATAAGTTGTCACATTAAGAGTTGAAGTTATCAAACTCAACAAGAGCTTGAAGAGATCTCAAGTACTAGAACATATTCTCAGTTGTCAAAGGTCACCCTTCAATAAAACAGGTCTTGTATATTGTTATCCCTAAATTATGCACCAGACTGCTATGGTACAAGATCTAGGGAACCTCAATTATTGCAATTTTTTGAACTTGTAGGTCAAGATGGGTTTATGGATCAGGGAGTAGGATTAGGATGGAAATTCTTAAATTGTTGACACTCTTTCAATTAAATAATGAGAAAAAGTTGACTTATTCAAGAGTATTCATAGTGACAGAATAGAGAAATATAATTGAAAGTACAAAAGAATGAGAAAGGAATACAAGTTAACAATATGTTGATTTATATGAGGCAAAAATTCAAGTTAAACAAGATATCTTGAAACTTGAAATAAATATTTAAATGAAAATCTATGAAACAGGTAATGTATCAATAAATAACTCATTGAACTTATAGTTGAAACAAAGAGAAACAAATGCATTGCATATATTTCATTTGCACTTAAATAAAATAGACAAAGATGAAAACATAAGAGGAAAATATAACCATAAGTATGTTAAATATCTTGAGTATAAAATGTTGCATACAATAAGCACTATGTAATCTATAGATATATGCTTTCCTTTCCAATCCCCAAAAAATAAACCCCTACTCTCTCTTTTGATTTTTCATTTATAGAAAAAGAGTAGCTCCAGATTTAGATCCCATATCCCAAAATATAGTTTCATTTATAATTGCATATCCATATGCTACACTATTAGATAGCAACTATAACCTATTTACATCGAATTAGTCAAATAATAGACCCTAGACTATAGGTGAGAGATCCTGTATTTTAGGATCATATCTTTGACTCCTAACAATACTCTTTGATCTTAACAAAATATGATCTAAAATAACTATCTCAAAGAAACATATGTGGAAGAAATACCTTCTCTATTCTCAGCCTTTATTTAGTCTTTGTACTTCATAAAAGTGAGACTTTGAATCTTTTGTAGGGTTCCAACAAACTTCAGAAACAAAAGTACTGCTAAAAGCATTGCCTTTTTGTAGCACAAATCAAAACTGGTAAAAATATGCATTCTACAAAAATTCTGGGACTATCTTCATGCTTGGATAGGGGTTTTCTTCTTATGTTTCTCCTCTTGCAACTTAGTTTTAAGTACAATCCCTGTCGAATACAATTTGATTTTTTTCTTCCGAAGCCTCCTTGAAAACCTACAGATCTTATGATGCTTTTCCTTTAGCCTCTGCACTTTTTGTTGTAACTTGGAGTTTTGCACTTGAAGTTTGATATTTTTTTCCTTTATATGTTTGATGATTTTTCTTGAATTATCAGTTTTATGTCCTTTAGAGGTCTCCCCTACTTCAACATTGTCTCCTCATGAGTCTTCTTCGGAATCTATCCCATTTAGATAGATGGAAATCTTGTGGATTTTAGGAGTATTTTCAAGCTTTTCAACCCTATACAAGGCACTATGCCTTCTTCTGCAAGCACAACTGAAATGTATGATGTATTATCAATAATGGGTTCTGGAAACTCATGCATCAAAGGACTTCAGCTTTGTCTCTACCTCTCTTCAACATTTTCTTCTGTACCTTTAACTATAGGAGTCAACCTTTTCATTTCAGTAGTTTTCTTCATGGGTAGATATTTAAGTGACATCTGGGTTGTTTCTTTAATATATGTATCACCTGGATTACCTTTGGAGATGTCATCTTCAATAAAAATTAGTTTCCCTGTTTTCAACGAAGGGTCAAACAAGGCCTTCAAATTTAACTTGAACTTGTTGGTGGGATGAGTCCTAAGTCTCCTTGATGTTCCCATGGTATTCTTTCCTTTATATTTTTATTGAGAATTCTTATTTTTAATATTGCTTTTCTTTTTGTCTAATGTTTTCTCAACTTACATGATTAAGATTTCTTCCACAAGCTCAATCATATCTCTGTGAGGGAGTAAATTTGGATCTTATGCAGCTCTTTTGATTCTTTTTATAGTATACATATGTTTAATTTCAGGGACACTTTGTTTTCTAATGATAGGTGCCAATTCTTGCGCGAAGGTGTTCTCTTCTTGCAAGGCTAATTTCTTTCAGCTTGATCTAGTTTCTCTGGTTATAGATGGAGCTCTTATTTCTACAGTCAAAGGTTTTTTTGATGAGATGATAGATTTCTTTGAATCCTTAGTCTGATTTTCAAGGGTTATTTTATAATTTTTCTTCTCATCTTCCTCGAGCCCTAATGAAAATAGAAACTATTACCAAAAGAGATGCATTCTATTTAACTCTTGCATCACTAGAAATTTGATAAGTCCTCAGTGAAAAAGATTGTATTGAGCAGTCTTTGGATGTGTTTGTATTTTGTTTGACATCTTAACCAAACTCTTCAGTAAAAAATAAGGTAAGTTCATCTTGTTGTCTCCATTCATATGAAAAAGGAATCTCATGTGATAAAGGCGAATGGTTGAGAACCTACCTTCACATGTTATGTATTTTTGAACCACAGGTGAATAATTCTTCCATTCCTCCTTAAGCCATGTATTATGGATTCATCTGCTCCAATATAGGTTTTGGTGATCTCTTTTAAGAAATTTATAGTAGAAGTCCCCTAGGATTTCTTTGTTTTTGAACCATCTTTCACCATCGATAGGTAAAATGAAGGTTGTAGAAATTGAATGCTCAGAAACATGGATGATTAGGTTCCCAAGCTGAGTTTGGTACCCATTGAAATTATTTGCAAATGTCATGGTGACCTTTGTTTGATGTCCCTAGAAAGAACAACATAATTGATACTAATGTGCTAGAACAAATTTCTCTTTAACTTCTGGTAGATATTCCAAGAGATCAATCTTTTCTAGTTCCAATTGGAGGATATGACCACATTTGTGTCATGTCATTAGCAAGAAAAAACCTAGCTACTTTTGTTAACTAAAGAATTTTCCTCTGCAATTTAGGGTTTATTTATACCTGCAATAATCATATTCCTCACACACATAAATATTTAAATCATCACCTGTATTTTTTTTGTTTGTTTGTTAATTTGTGCGGGACTTGTTGGCTACACGATTAACCTGTGGCTTGAGAAACCACGACTCAGGGGCATCTAAGCCGTCAAAATCACTCAGGGATCACACCTGGCCTGAGCCACACCAACCCTTAACATGGTTGGATTTTTTGTCCCCGCAGGTTTCGAATCGATGACTTTAACATCACAGAATGGCTTAACAACACACTCCGTCACCGACTGTCCTACACCTCGGGGAAAAATCATCACCTGTATTAATCTCCAAAAAAATACGGTTTTGAATTTATGAAATAATAGGGAATGTAATGACCAAGACCATAACATCTGATGATATCCTAGTGAAAGGATAGGAATTGACAGGTACTCTCCACGATTTCATGTTATAATGAACTGAATCACCAACTTTGATGGATAGATCTAATTTGAAATCTTGCAATGATTAGAGGGTGTGTCGATTCATCACTATGCCCAAATGATGTTTTTGACACGTGTTGTCAAAATACCCATGTTTTTGTAGCACAATTCTAGTAAGAATGCGTTGGAAAAATGAAACTCTTTTCGCAAAAACATATTGTTTAGACTCACAAATTAAGAGAAATATTACAACTTACATGATGAAATAATCCATCCTTGATTGTGATTGAAATCTTTGTAACACTTTAATCATATCTAAAGAAAGAAGAAAATTAAATTAAATCAAAGAAAGGGAAATCCAATCAAAAGGTGAATAGAACACATGAAGTATAAAGTAGATAAAGGAAATATTATCTCTGAGGAAGACTTGTGGATGAGTAGGTTAGGCTTAGGGGTGACAGAGAAGTTATGTAATTTTTGACACTAATATATATATCAATGAGGCCTCATACAAATAATATGCAAATACCAATCCCAACAAGAGCGTCAAAGAGAAAGGAAGCTCCACACAACCAGTAATGAAAGTTGAAGAGAAGTGTTCTAGGTTACCAGAAAATAAGAATAAAGAGAAGGCTAAGAACTATGCAAACATTCTCAAAGGAAGGGATCATGTTCAACAAGAGTCAAAGAGGGATGAATGTAGAAGATGTATATCTCCAAGAAGACCTTTTATCTCTAGGTATCAAAGAAGCTTCATTCATTATGAAGGAAATAACAAAAGAGAATATCGTGATCAACTAAAGCATGAATTGAGAAGGAGTACATCACAAAGAGGATAATTGGATCCCAGGTATCAAAGTTTCTTTCTTGGTTATTGTTTTACTTGTAATAAATTTGGACATAAATTTGTAAATTGTAGATCATATGGAAGAAATTTTCAAGAAAGAGATGTTTATGTGCCCCCTACAATATTGAATGTTACAAATGCCACAAATATGGACATATATCTCGTGATTGTAGAAGCATGATGAAGTACTCGAAGGAAAAAACTGATATCATATACAAGAAGGATTGGAGAAGAAAACAAAAACAATAAGAGTAAGTGAGTGAAGGACTCCCATAGATCATACTCACATGATTTGCATATGTGCGAGATCATGATGAATCTATGGGTAAAGAGGAAGATGTCAAGATTCATAATGATGACCCCACAAAAAAGAAACCTTATATATTTTTCTAAGCCATCTGTCTTTGGGACTCCCAATAAAGTGAATGTTGAAGAGGGGAATTCTAAGAAATGGTCATTACATATTGGAGAACTATCTTTCAGGTAGTTTGAATTATTTTCAAATTTTGGGAAGGAAAATTTTGAATGGTCTGATGGCAGAGGTACAAAATGTCTCAAGATAAATTGGTTGATTAAGGAGTAGGTTTCTGAACTCATCCCCATGAAAACTTGTACTGTTTTATTTGAATATAGATCATACCGGTGGACATATCTTATTCAACTTGAGAAGCAAGAATATGTCATGATCAACTGCAACAGATTTGAAGAAGCTCTAAGAATAATGAAGTGGCAGATTAGTCAACAAAATGTATAGTTGAACAACATAGTCATGGAATTTTTTGTAACATATCTACATATATGAATTCATGAGATATTTGTTAGGACAACACTTGACATGAACCAGAGAAAATACATGATAGTGGATGAAAGAATGAGATCAAGAGGAATTGCATAAATTTAGATGGACTCATTGGCATTATCACCAAGAGGAATTCTAAGTAAAGTATATGATTCAAAAAATAAGCATATTGACAGGTGGAACCAACTAATAATGGGAAGGAAATATGTGAGAGACACAACAAGACAGGGGGGGAGAGACCATCAATAGGATTTGTGTTGTCAAGGAGATATTGTTGAATTATTATGTCATTGTCAACTCTGTGAAGACATGTCAAGACATGAATAGTCGAAGTCAAGTGATGAAGTAACCTTAACATGAACGCTTTTAAAAAACTTCAACGGATTACACCAGGAAGTACCAATGGACAAGAAGCCTCAGAAGAGAGGAAATGAATCATATACAAGAAGTCCACATTGATCTACATAACATCTTGCAAAGAAGACAGGGGGGGAGAAATCGTCAGGGGGAGTTACCCTTTTCCATTGATGTCAAAGGGGAACAATGGGAACATGAGGGAGTATGCGTGTTTCCATCAATGCCAAGGGGAACAATGGTCACAAAGGGAGTATGTGTGTTTCCATCAATGCCAAATGGGGATTTTGTCAAAAAAATTATTGTCATTGATGTCAACCCTAGAAGAAGTATAGAACCCTCTAGAAGTGATGGGTGTATTTGAAGAAGTCTTAAAAGTGGTCCCCTTATGGCATATCTCTAAGAATGGCCCTAATGGGAAGACTCTTTGAAGAAGTCTACAAGAATCCATGGAAATGTGGTTAAGTGGTTAAGAATCCCTAGAGGCGTGGTCAAGAATCTTGAAGTTAATTGGAGATTTTTTTTTATCAACATGCAAAACCCTCACAAATGGATAGTTCTCATCATTCAGTTTCCAACGATAGGTGGTACACCACATAGATCCTCACTGTTGAGAAGTTATACCCTCTTAAAGATGAAGACCTGAAGTATGTTCAAGAATCCACAAGTTGGCCCTAAAATTAATTAAAGGCTAAAAGTTGTTGCAAACAAGAAGTTATAGGTTGGCTCAAAGATCAAGTAAAGAAGTTACTTGGAAGGGTATAAATACACATCGTCATTTTATATCCAAGAAACTATGTGTTTATGGAATGGAGATACATAAGTGGGTCTACACTTGTGCCAGGATATTTGTGATCTCAACAAAGCGAATCTAACCTAGGAGAAAGGAGGTCGAGGAGAGCGAAGTGTACGAAGGTGATCATACCAGTTTTCTGAGTTTATATGTGGTTTGCAGAAGGGTAAAGCGTGTATGTACGTGGGTTGCAAATGAATGAATCATGTATAGGGTATATGTGGATTGTAGTGAAGCAAAGCGCGAGTGTCTATAGGTTAATAGTGGGTGAATCACATATCTGTGAAAAAGTTTGAAGAAGGTTCTATTCTCTTAATGTTGAAGTTGAGGAATCTCTTATGGTCTGAGATCTTATGCTCCAGGTTTTCATAGAATCAAAGGTGTGTTTTATATATGTTTTGAGGCTTGTAGCTTGGAGGTTATGGAATATGCTTGAATCATATATTATAGGTTATGGTATATGATTTAGGGCATATCATGGATGTTTTGGCACATGTTTGAGGTTTGTATCTTGGATACTTTAGTGCATGTTTGAGGCTTGTATCATGGATATTTTGGCACATGGTTTGAGGCATGTTTTGGCACATGTTTGAGGATATTTTGGTACATGCTTTTGGAATGTCTTGAATATTTTTGGAACATGGTTGATGCATATCTTGATGGTTATGGTACATGGTTTGAGTTATATCATGGATGATTTGGCACTTGTTTGAGGCATATTTTGGCACATGGATTAATGCATATCTTGGTAATTTGGGGAATATTATTGGTGATCTTGGAATAATATTTATGTGGTTGAACCAATTTTGATGATGTATCGGTATCAATATCAGTGACAGAAAAACTGACAGGTTGATGATGATGACGTGTAAGTTTAAGTGACAACAATCGTGACAGGTTGATTCTCTCATTTGTATTTTTGGGAGGAAGGAAGGGGAAAGGAAAGGGGGTTGAAACCTCCTTCCAGTTGGTGCCAGAGAATCTAGGAAGTTGGAGATTCTTTCAAGTTGAATATTGTAAACTAGGGGGTTAGAGCCTCCTTCCAGTTGATGTTGGGGAATCTAGGAGTTGGATCTTCCTTCAGGTTGGATCTTGTCAACTAGGGCGTTGTAATCTCCTTCTAGTTGGTGCTGAAGAATTTAGGGAGTTGTAGATTACTTTAGGTTGGAGCATGTAAATAGGGGGTTGGAGCCTCCGTCCAGTTGGTGTTGGAGAAGTTTGGAATTTGGTGCTTCCCTTGATGTAAAATTCAAGTTATATATTAAAAAGTGTTATGTGGTTTTCTCCCATTTGGGTTTCCACAAAAAAATCTTGTGTACTGTGTATCTGTGGTTATATGTTTATTATATATTGAAAGCAATCATATGTGATAAATTACTAATAACTTAATGTCTACATGTTATAGTTAAAAATGGTAAAAAGTGCTCAATATTGATTCACCCCCCTCTTAGTATTGGTGAATATTCCAATAGGTCTTGTTGCAATTGTTGGATCATACTAGAAAATTTGGGATCTTGGAACCATTTTTGGTGAACAAACTTTAACCAATTAGCTACAATGAAGGAGAGTGAAAAGAGGGACCCTTCTTCTTCATATTTCCTGGAAAGAGCATCAAAAACCACATTGTGTTTTCCCTTCTTATAAATGATCTCATAATCATTTTGGTCAGCCACTTATGTTGCTTAAGGGATGAAATTATTTGATCCAAAAAATATTTGAGGCTGTGATGGTCAATTTTAATTTGGAAGCGTTTCCCAAACAAGTAAGGATGCCAGAGATCCACCGCACACAAAATAACCAATATTTCAATTTCATAGGTGCATTTTCCCAAGTGTCTCTCATAAATTTGTTTTCTAGTGAAGTCTAAAGGTCTACCATCTTTCATGAGAACTGCCACAATTCATTTCCTAGAAGCGTCACATTCTGAAAAAAAAAAAGTCTTTGTGAAGCCGAGTAGTGTTAGAATGAGAGTTGTATAGACAACCTCTTTCAAAACTTGGAAAGATTGATTAGAAATCATATTCCAACTAAAATCATTATTTTTAAGAATATTAGTGAATGGGGCTGCAATTTTTCCATGTTTATAAACAAAATTTCTATAATATCCAGTTAAACATAGGAAACCTCACAATATTTTAATAGTTTTAGGGTGGGGCCAACCCTTCATAGCTTATATTTTCTTAGGATCCACACTGACACCATCCTTACCAACAATATGGCCCAGGTACTCTACTTTAGATGCTCCAAAGGGACATTTGGATTGTTTGAGAAAGAGTTGATGCTAAGACAATAAATGTAAGACTTGATTTGCATGGGCAAGATGAGATTGCCAAGTTTGACTATAAATGAGGATAACATCAAATAATACCAGTACAAACTAATAGAGGAAAGGGAGAAATACATGATTCACAAGGATTTGGAAAGTGGAGGGTGCATTACACATGTCGAAGGGAATGACCAAGAAATCATAATGGCCTTCATGAGTATGAAAGGAAGTTTTGGGAATATTAACCTCCTTCATATGCATTTGGTGGTAGATTGAACACAGATAAAGTTTGGTAAAGAATTGAGCACCACTGAGTTCATCCAAAAGGTAATCATTGACGGAAATGGGAAATTTATATTTGATGGTAATTTTGTTGAGGGCTTGAAAGTCAAGGCACATGTGCCACTTACCTTCTTTCTTGAGTATCATGATGAGAAGAGAATATTAATGGCTTGTACTAGGAACAATGACACCTACAACTAATAATTCTTGACCACTTTTCTCAATTTATTGTTTTTGGGAAAATGGGTCACAATAAGGAAAAACATTGGGAGGAAGACTACTAGGGACAAGTAGAATGGAATGATCATGGGGGCCATGGGAAGGTGGGAGTCCTTGGGGGTTTTCAAAGACATAGTGGTGTTTGGAGAGGATAAGCTTCATGTTGGGATGAATGGTGGGGGAGGGAGTCTCAACTTCTTGAATGGAAAAAAATTAGGAAATAATGCTAGAATTACCATTTTTAAGGAGTTTCTCCATTCAGTGGGAACTCATAATCTCAAGGGAACCTATCGTGATTCCTTGGAAATGGTACTGCTATCCATTCTATTGGGGCATAGTGTTCATTACCATTCAAAACCCAGAACAATGTCGCAACCATCCATGTAAATAACAAACATGTGGGATTTTAGGTTATAATGACCAATTTGGAGGCACACATTTTTACAACGACCCCCACATTTCATGGAACCATCACTAACAATCATGATTTTGAAGTTATTTCTTGCACATGTATAACAAAGGGTCTCTTGAGAAATTCAACAATGAATAAACTTATGGGTGTTTCCATTGTCGACGAGGATAACGAATTTTCATTGCTTGATACAACCAATTAATTTAAGGGTTTGGGGAGTGGATATATCATTGAGAGCATCCAAAGAGATGAATGATTAAAATTTTGGTGGATCAGAGGGTGTCATATTATTATAGGCCTAGGGAAACACTTTGGAAGGGGGAACATGAACATCCTCTTCAGAAACGTCCTCATAAATGGCCATAAGAATATTTTTCTCCTCACAATTGTGCCCCGAAAAATATTTTTCATCACAGTTGTAGAAAATACCCTTAAGTTGGCGTTCATCCATTTATACCTAGGATACTTTCTAGATATTAATAGAGAGGAAGGAGGGGTTGGATTAGTGGTCTAGGAATGTGGAATAAAGGATGGACTTTTTATTTGAGAAGAGACTATCTATTGTGATTCCTTGGCTTGGTGAGTAGCTTCAAGACAAGTTGGGGGGTGAGCAATTGGGACATGACCTCATATGTCATCCTTAAGGCCACTAATAAAGAATTCATGGAAGAAGGTGTGAGACATGCTGTCAGTTCATAAATCCAATTGTTGAAAAGCAATGATGTAGTCTTCCACTGCACCAGAATGGTTAAGCTTGGTCAAATGTCCCAAATGATGTGTGTCCATTTCAAAGCATTCATAAAAGTTCTGCAACAAATTGGGTCTAAGCAATATACCCTCGGTGTGAATTTTTATTCCATTTCCACCATTTCCAACATTTTTGGAATCCATATAAAGGACACCAAAACAAATTTTGATCCAGTCATCAGTAATGCCATGTAATGAGAAATAATGTTCCATTTGAGTGACCTACCCTATGGGGTCCGAGTGATCAAATTTATTCACCTCAACTTTGGGAAGACAAAGGTCATGAGCAAGGGGGTTAGAATGAAAGGCCATGGAATGGGATGATTCAATTACCTCTTGGTGTGAAGGTTGTTCATATGAGATAAGAACCTAGGATTGACAAACCAATGTTGTCAATTTTTTCACATTTTTGGAGAGGTTGTCCAGTTGGGTGAGATGAGAATTTGTGGTAGCAATATTGAATTTAAGTTGAGTGATATCTTGTCTAGGTGTGGGATTTTTCTAGGGTAGTTAGGATCTTGGTTGTGGGTAGCCATAGAGGAGAGAGGATGACAATAATTAGGTTGGTGGGTCTACACAGAAAAGGTTTATGAGAGAGTGGTATCACTACGATCAACACAGAAAAGATGAATAGAATGATATGGGTTCCAGAGAGTGTGGGTGGGTCCACATAAGAAAAAAGGATTATGAGAGAGTAGTATCACAATGATCAACTTGAAAGGAGGAATTTAGTGGGACAGGTCCCAATTAAGGGTGTTGATGAGTTACACTCATGTCTAAATAATACTACAGTGATAGAATTATCAATTTCTCAATATTTAAAACCATGTAGGAATTTTTGCGGCCTGGATACATGAAGAAGTGTTATGCACATTCAATGTGCAAAATTTCCACAATATTTTTATTTTGTTATGTTCTAGCATCAAGGGTTATGGTTTTGAGTGTTCCTACAAAAAAGGGATTGACATGTGCTATAACTCTCTTATATATCGACAAGTTCCAACAGTAGTACTCGACCCAATATCTCATGGCTTTAACTATGAAGGCTCGACTATACCCTTACTTGTACTACTTGATTACCCAAGTACACAAGAGTAGTCTTCCCAAGTTTTGTTCTTCATGCTATTATAGTAGTTAGGTGGTTGATTGGATGAGCTACAATTGGTTTCAAGAGACCTATGGGACTTCTGATATACCCAGGGGTACATGGAAGTGAACAGACGTGTACATGTGATGTCTAATGTGGTACTTCTCGAAGGAGTGCCATCCAGGGTTATATGGGTTTCCAATAAGGAGAAACCATGTATAGAGGAGAGGGATTTGATACCACTTGTAATATACTAGAAGGAAATATGAAAAATAGAACTACAAAAATTACCACAATATTTAGTAGAAGAGAGAAACAATAAGCACAATGACACAATTGATCCAAAAGATGATACCTTTATTATACTGAGAGAAAATTTCACTTGGCTCTTCGAGGGGGAAACCTCGAACAAAGTAGAGCTTGAGTACAAATGAATTCACAAGATAGCCTTTTCCATGATTTCTACCCCTATTTAAAGTATTTCTATATTCTATAGAACATTATAGAGGGAACTTTCTACAAGTGAAATATTCTAGTAATTATTCTTACATTAGATATGTTCACATTATTACATAGGCCTTATTTAGTAATGATCTCATTTATTGCATAGAAAAACATATTATTCTTTCTACTTGAGGGGTTGGGGAGGTTAGGAACCTAACAATTAACCACTATTTTTCTTATAAATACCAAGGGGTCACTTTGTTTCCATATCATACCATCCATAGTAATTAAACATTATCAAATTTGCACCAGATCTCAAGAACCCTAGTTTCTTGATAGCATCACTAGCAACAACTATAGCTACTTACTTCCATAAGGAGAGGAAACTGGCCACACACACTTGGGAAGTATAAATACCCTCCTAAGGAAGATGTCAATAAGCCACTCTCTTCAATAATTTCCTCCATAGGTGTTGTAATATTTGCTTTCCATTGGGTAATGAAGCGTTCTTTTATTATTTATAAGATTACTTTTTTGTTTTATTTTTATTTTCTACATTTGTTTACTTTTCTCATGAATGGTATAATCTTGAGAATGAAATATCTCATTTGAGTTAGGGTTTCTAACTCTAGTTTTCATTACTTTGTTTGTTATTTGGAACAACCACTATATCCATATATTTTGCTAACCCTTGCTACATATTTCCAACAACAGTTTGGAGAATCCACTAGGGATCCAAGCCATCTTTTGATCCTTAGATGTGGGTGTGTGTTCAAACCCCATAACCGCTCTTTTGCATTTTATTTTTGTGATTTTTCAGGTCTTTTTTGTTGTTGTTACTTTTTGGATTGTTCCCATAGGAAACATGTGTTAGAAAACCTTCAGATTCTTCTCAGAGACTAGTTCACTGTTGTATGGAATCCCCTAGGTGCCAATTCATTTTTTGGTGTCATTAAGTTCATTGACCAATGCAATTTCTGGGCATATATCTACGTTCACCAATGTAGGAACAATTGGTATTATCTATAAGGGCAATACACATTTCCAGGTTAGCTTTTGTATTGGGCCCATAATTTCATGTTTTTCTAGTCTTTAGGTTTTTTCCATCTTTAAGTGTTTTTTAGGACTTGTAGTTTTCATTTTGAATGCTTGTGTTGTTTCTTAAGTAATTTATTTAAAAACATCATAGAATTGAGAGTAAACCCCCCCCTAGGGTTTTTAGTACCTTTCCTAGTTTGATTTATTTCAGATTTTACTTTATGTTTTTTGTTATAGAAGTCTTATAATTAGAGCCCTATTTTGTCGATTAATCATTAGGCATATTTTCTTACATAGATTTTGGATGAATAAAAGCATACATTCTTGACCTAGTATTCGTCTTAGTCTTAGATTTGTGTGAGAAGCCTTTGTCTTTCTTTTTCTAGCATTCATTTTTTCTTTATTTTATAGTTGCAGATCAATTTTGTTTGTTATTTTAGTTTTCCATTTATTTCATATTAGAAAAATCCCCTAGTGAAATAAAAGAGTTCCCTAAAACCATCAGTATTTTACTTACATTCAGAGGTTTTGTTTTTTGAAATTGTTTGCTTGTGAACCATAGTTTAAAGTAGATTGTTTCATTTTGAAATACAAGTGTTCGCAAGTCTATCTTAGTTTTGAAATTTAACTTAGATAAAGAAAAAGTTATTTCACTTCAGTCTTTGTCTTTGTATATTTATTTCTCATTAGTTTATATTTCAATTCATTGCAATTTAATTTATTTAAGAGGATTTTAATTGAAGATAGCCACACCACACATGCACACATTCCATAACTTAAGTATATGCTTGGTTTGTGCCACTAATATCAGCCTAATAATAAACCAATTAATCTAACACATCTAAGCCCACTTGGGCCCAAAAAGAATATTGTAGTTATGTTAGGACTTTGGGGATAGACATCCAAATTCCCATTATTCATTTCACATTGAAACATAAAGGTTGAATACTAGGGTACCTAGAATCCTTTCTATCAGACATGGTTAGAACTCGTTTGGAAATAAGGACACTCTTTGGAGTGGATAATGCTAAGGTTGGGACCGGATGTGTGATTGAGATTCATTTATCTTTCACTGCCAAAGATCCCCTAATTGTTATATTTTATATTGAAGGCAAGGAAACATGTTACACATCTCTACGAAGAGGTAGATTAATGTCCATTGTACTAGGTATCCTTACTCAAGTGGCTCTCACAGGAGGGGGGGAACATGAGACATATTTCTTTGGTCCATTTGGAATTCATCACCCATTGTCTCCTAGTTATAACTGTCTCTTTCATACCTCCACTCATCCATAAGGGGACCTTACTACCCTTGTTGTTTGTTGATTGGAAGACCGTTATCCATAGACTAGGATTTGTTTGAGTATATCTAGTTTTTCTCTTTATAGGATAGAGCTTCTTTAATTAGGCTATATTTATTTTGATTCAGACACACTTATACCCACTTTTTGCACCACTTGAGCACGTAGTGAGTGCATTTTTTTATCATTATTATTTTCTTAATTCATTTCTTTGTTCTATTATCCTTTGATTAAAGTCTTGCATCTTAGAGTGATATTTTCATCTAGATACCATAACTCCCCCTAGGAGGTAGTCGCGTAGGCTATGAGGCCTTTGGTTTGTGTTCTATACTAGACACATTATCTCCCCTACTTGACAAGTTAGCCCCCCCTCCCCCATTTAACCATCATGTTCTAGTGATTTTGAGTCACAACCTCCCTCCCCATCGAGGGGTGCTAGTTGATCTAGTTCTAGAACTAGTTATTATTCCTCTAGTTCATCCTCCTCTAACACAAGTTCCATCATGGAAAGAAAAAATGCAGGAGCTAATTCCAACCAACCTTTTATTCCTTTCATGGTAGGTTTAAATCTACCCAATTTGAATAAGTTAATTAATGATCCTATCTGCTATGATCCCAATTGGCCTAATATGCCAACTAAGCTTTCCTATGAAATCTTTAAGTTTGAGGGTAAATATGGAGAGGATCCCTCCACCCACAACATGTCCTTCCACCTTTGGTTTTCCTCCAACTCCATAGTGAAAGAATCTATTAGGTTGAGGTTATTTCAACACATTTGATTCAAGGTGATACTTCCAATTGGTACATAGACCAACCTTGGAATATCCATAGAACCTTTGAGCCCATAGGTAAGGTTTTCCTCACCTTATTATAGCTTGTAGTCCACCATGATGTAGGGATATAAATTTTTACCAATTTTTGCTAGACTACTATTACTCATATCATAGATCACATCCAATGATTGATTCCTTATGAACTAGTTCCCAAAGTCTCTTCTTCCTTCGATCACTAAGGATGTAGCCATGACTATGTCTAGAATCAAGGAAGAAACCATCCAAAAGGAATATAAATATGATCTTTTGTATTCCCAATCAGGGTATTTATAGACCATCCTTCCCAATGCCCCTCACTCTTTCTTAGGTAACTTTTCTACACCAAGGGAATCCCATGCAATTGATGGCCTTATAGGATCTGTGTCTCATACATATCCACACCCTAATCCTCCTAGACCTAGTGGACATGGAAACCCTTATGGATAGGTTAGAACCTATTATGGATATCCTAATTCCCCCTTAGGATTCATCTCACTCCTCATCTCAACTAGGAACTGATACCCCTTATTCTACACCTCTTGTGCATGCACATGCACATGGAACTACTTGTAATAATTCCTCTTTTGGTGGGGCAACTATGAATCCACATTATCCTTTTTTTGTCCCTCTCCCAGTTTTTATGGTTCCCCCATTCATGGTACCCCAAACCCCTATTGGTCAACCTATACCCCCTCCACAAGGGCAAGTGTATGCACAAACAATTACACTCAACCCCCCCAATCATAAGAAAAATAAGAACAAGGGTAAGGGAAAATAGAATAACCAAAACCAAGGGAATGAGGGGAATACAAATCAAAAACCTAATACCAACATTGAGATCAAACAACCTGTCACAACCCAAGGCCAAGGTAATAATCCCCAACTTAAATAAGGGAATAATCCAAACCTTCACACTATCAAACCTTGTGCTAGTTTTCATTTCTACAGACATTAGACTCATGAGTGTCCATTGTTACATAAGATTCACCATGCATGAGATGCATCTGAGGCTGCTAAGAGAGCTAACAATTAACCCACCCAACCTTCTTCATCGCAACCAATTTGTGTTGAGAAACATGTTTCCAACATAAGGTATTGTGTCCACCAATGATGCCACTCCTCTTGGACCACATCCCACTTTCAATCCTCCTATAAATGGGAGTCATCAAATCAAATATTTGGATTCTACTGATGTCAACCTAAACACCTAGTCCCGTTATCACGATACACCCCTTGAAGCGTAATGAGTTGTCTCTTCTGATTCTCCCATGTCTACAAATGGACCTTTTCACATACCTCGACCAAATGTTGAGCATACCCCTAAGGTGTTGAAGGTTCCATTATAATCAAATTATCCCAACACTCATGGGTGGGTAACCCATAACTATAACATAGAATATTACTTAGCACAATACCCTACTGTGATGTAATCCCTAGAAGTCCTCCAAATGTATCATTCACTACATAATACTTTACAATCTTCTTTAGGTGTTGTTGATCCTTTGGATGATCATCTAGTTTTTTTTTACATTGAAAAAGTTGAAATATTTTGCTTGGCCCCCTCTGTGGCCTTTCATGTTTTATTGTACATCAAGAATATCATTATTCATTGATGCATCATTGAAAAAGGTGCATCTACATGCATTGTGTCTACCAAACTATGGAAGAATTTAGGTTCATTGGAGCTCATCCCATCTACCATTTCCCTTCGTGAGAACTATCCCATTCAATTGGAAGGATATAAAACATTATGGTTTTTGAGGTTATAGATACCCCTTTGGACTATAACATCCTCTTGGGTTTTAGTTTCACGTAAAAAATGAAGGTGGTTTTCTCATTGCTTTTTCACACAATTGATTTTCCCCCATAAAGGGAAAATTGTCACCATAGAGAATCATACCTATTATGATCCTAGGGATTAAATCAATCTTGATAATTTTGTCCATTCCTTATATGAGAATTAATCACTTTAGTCTTTTGCTGACATTAGCCCCAAAGACTACAAATCCTCAACATCACTTGGTGTGTATTATGATCCTCCACCTATAGTTACCTTCCCAAGTTCATCCAATTTATGTATGGTTTCATCATCCCATAATCTAGTGGGTCCATCTTCACAACCCTCTATCACGCCCTTATCTCTTGTTTCTTTAACACTACCATTGGGAGGGAATCCTAAAAAAAATTACCCTTTTGGCAAGATACCTTTCTCATTTATGACTTTAGGAATATTAAATACCCCTATTATGGCCACATTGAACTTTCCCAACCTTGCATTGGAGATCCATGTATGGTACTTGTATCCTCCTATTGCATACTCTGTCCTTCGAACCAATTCCTTATTTTTCCTTAACACCTATTCAATCATTATTGACTACCCTTGTATCTCCTAAGGCACCTATGCAGGGACAACCTAACCCTACAAAAACTAGGATATGAATTGAAAAATGGGGTAGAGATGAAAATAAAAGGGGCATAGATAACCTTAGACAACCTGGACCATGAACCTAGATTCATACCATCATTCTCTTTATGCGATATCTAGACCACACTACCAATAACTGTCTTAGGCTCCCTGAACTCAAAGAACTTCTCAACATTGATGATTTAGAACCAAGTCCTTCCACACCTATTGTTCAAATACCTTTCTTGAATTATCATCCAAGCATATTAAATAATTGTGTGCAAATCACCCCTATTCTTTGTGTAGTACCTATGACCATTATTCTCACCATTGTCCTAAACTACCCCAATTTCATGATTCCCTAAAGGTCATTCGTCAGTTGGCTTTCTCTTCCTAGGAACACCAAACCATGGTAGTAGAGAATCTCTCCCTCATGCGAGAAATGTTTTTCTATTCCAATAGTAAACCAATTCTTGAAATTCCCCCCCTTGATGTGAAAACTGATGAGAATTCCATGAAAAATTTGTACATTTCATTTTCCATGGAATCAAAATTATAAAAAAATAATACATTTTCAATTGGTGTACATCATAGAGTACCTTGTATGCCTCATGTCAATTTTTTCTCAACATTGGTGGAGCCTTCATGCACTAATATTCAGTCTACCTTGGTAGATGTCGCATATGTAAACCATACCTCTCATTCCTGTGACATTGATAATGATTTCACTACCTCATTTGGTAGTGTAGGTTATTGCATCCCAATATTTCATTCCAACGAAGAAATATTGGAGTCCCTTATTGCACCATATTACCAATGGGATGATATGCATCATCATTCCTACTTTTAACTGCAACAACCTCATTCCTCTAACTATTATGCTATTGAATCAAAAGATTTCATCCCCCATAGTTAAAATTGTTTGGTACAAAAATACTATCCATGTCCATAATGAATTTGAATAGGGGAATATAGCCAATATTTCACCTACCATTAAGGTGCATATCTTTGTTGTACCTGATGTCGAGGAAAATATCCTTCTTGGGGAAAATTGTTCCCTTGAAGAGGTTATTGCTTACAAAGTCCTTTTCTATTTTGAGCTTCTCCCTAACCCTCATAATGCGCTATACCTAAATAAATTATACCCTTGATAGTTTCTTTAGAGAACCTATGCATTTTGTACATATATTAGATCGTATTTTGCATCCCTTTTGTAAAGTTTGCGACAAATTATTTGTCTTCTTACATTTTTCAGATGGATCCTTTGCCTTGTTTCTACATTGGTTATGGAAATGGTGATAGTTATTATTTAAGGAATATAACATCGAAAAATTGGGCCCTATTTACCTCCAAAAATTCCCTTATCCACTCTAGTGGCATCTACATCAGACCCTCCATAAATAACCAGGATGAATATGTTGTTGTGATCGATTTGTTAGTCGATGCCCTTGACCATTGCATCCATCACCTTCATGTTTGTCTCAATTTCAAGCTTCTTGTCATGCAATTGAATGAAATTTATCATGCATGTAACCCTAGCTTTTTTATAAAGTATCCATGAGTCAAAATTTTGGTGTGTTTATTTGAATCAATTTCATTTAGCCATCTTCCCAGAAGAAAAAATAAATTGCAGATACCCTTGCAAATAATATTCTAGATTGGCATTTGGCACATGAATACATAAAAACATAATATTTTGCATTCATTTATAATATATTGTGCATGAGAATATGTAAATTATTGATTGTAAATCCACATATGCATTTGCATATCAAAAATTGCATCCATAGTGCGCGCGCGCATGTGTGTGTGTGTGTGTCCATCATGTATATAAAATCAAAAAATCATAATGTTTTGCTTCTATTTAGAGTCCACTACTCTAACTAAATATGACATGTAATTATAATGATACATACATACAAAACTGGGTGCATGCAAGCCACCCATACTACTCATCATTCGCATATGGAGGATCATGTGCCAGGGGTACCATATCCATGGATGAAATATATTTGATAACATAACCAGATATCACTGCCCTTCAAATTAGTGTGTTGCACTTAGATGATTCCCCTGTGCATGATATCACATATCTATCATCAATCTCATGTCATCCCCACTTTGATACACCAAACAATAGGTTCTCAGACCTACCTTAGAGATCCTCCAACAGTGCATTGGCCTCAAATCTCTCCCTAGGATCTAATGACCAAAGGTTGGTAGACCCACCTCTACCTATATGAGTTTTCTGTCCCCCCAACATTTGCAATGTATGCAATTTCATATAGTATATTTTCAGTACCATATATTGAACCATTATACTCTATGAAATTAAAATATATAAAAATCTTGGTGTTACTATACTCACCATCTTCTCCCGATGCTTGAACAACTAGTAGTGGTAGTTGAGGGTCCCCCTAGTCGTTAATATTATGTACGAATAATCCTTGATGTGTATTGGGAGATGGTACCAATGTGAAAATATATCACATGGAACAAATTTCCAAGCCCCTCACCTCCCTCTCACCTCACTAGCTTCCCCCATTGCCACATATAAGGCTCTTGTGGGACCCCATAAGGAATGAAGATGTGACGATGGAGAGTGAGTATCCTCTAAAAAATGAAGGAACAAAGGAATATAAAAAATGTGCAATTACCTCTCAAATCTCTTCAATAGGAGGTTGGTTGATGATTTAGTGACATCAACATCATCTAGGCCCACCCAAAGTAGGTCCCAGACAATACTCGCCTCTATCAATAATATCTTCCCTCCAAATACTTTATGTAAAGAGTGGCTACCCAATATGTGAATCAACACTAGAACCATAACTCTTGTCACTCCAATTCCATCAATTGGATAGAATAATGTCTCTCCCTATCACCAAGTATTTAATGGGTCTCAAGAAACTCCTCCATTTTTGTACCTCAAGGTAATATAGATCGATTCTCGCCTACTAATCCAGTTAAAGGGAGCCCTATGAGGAAATATGTGTCTTGTATAATGATCTCAATATGTTTTTCTTGCACCATGAATGCCTCTATATATTTATCCCACTTTATAAGAGAAAAGGCCCTCCTTATCTCTCATCAGTGAGTTCTCAACATATTTGAGAATTCGATACTAAGCTAGACCTCCTCTCACTACCTAGTTCTCCCGAACCTGAGCATAGATATCTATTAACTCTCAATATCTAAAAAGTACCTTGAAATCGGTCATATCTACACAAAACCAAATTTTGTTAGGTATTTTCATCATATTTTTCAAATTTTGGGTCTGTAACATCTTTCTCCCTTCAAAATAGGCCTCCTTGGCAATTTTGGGTAAAAAAGGTCACTTTTGGCTAATGAAGAAAGCCCCTATTTTCTATGTTGGCCAACGTTGGAAATGGTTTTTTTTTAGTAGTCCCAACATAGAAACCACCCCCATTTAGTGTGTTGTCCCTCAAAAATTAACCAGTGGTTATTTTATGGAAATTTAATAACTATTCTACAAAACCAATCCACAAAAAAGGATAAGTATGGTTGGGCCACCAACATGAAAGTAAAAAATCTAAATCCTAACCATTGGTTTGTCCACAAAAATATCACCAAGATTTAGGGCCTTCTCCACCTCTCTAATATCAACCTCCACCAAGTGCAACAATGAATTGGGAATTGGAGGGAAATCCCTTTTTATGGAAAAAAAGCCCTATTTTTTCTCCTGTCTCATATGGGCTCATATAAACTCTAATTGACACACCATCTACATCATTGGAATCAGGTTTCTAATCCCTTAAAAAGTGTATTCTCAAAATTTCATGCTTTGATACTGATGAACTTTTCAATTACTTTCTAATTAACTTAGTAAGCAAATGAAGAGTTGTACATTTAATTATAAATTATGGGCTCGTATGGAACTTGCAAACTGCCATGCATAATTTATGAAAGAAGAGTGTTGTTTTTACTACGATGTTGTAGCACTTTAATGTCATAGTTAAAAGATTCAAGATAGTTTAATTAATTCACCAAACTATGTTATGGCCTAAGTTGCAGGAAAGTAAATAACACACTGACAGGAAATTGAAATTACTCTTCCAGAAATTAAAGAACTCTTGCGGAAATTGAAATCACACTTGCAGAAATTGAAATCACACTTGCATACATTGAAATCACACTTGCGGAAATTAAAACGATGTTATGATATGTTGATGAATTTCTTGAGTATGATGAAGATATTGCATTGTTGTGACAATGAAGTGTTTGTTAACTCAATACCAATTCAAGCTATTGGAGACTAAATCTATCACAAATCAGAAAGACAAAATAAAATAAAGTTCAGTTGTAAGCGGAGTTGCAGCAACAGAGTTACAACACAAAAATAATCTCAACAACTTTGGTTGCAGCAATGCGAGTCGCAACAACTAAACTCTATTATGACCAAAGTTGTAAAGACACGAGTTACAGTAATGAAAATTACAAAATCATCTATGATTGTAATCTCACATATATCCAAATCAACACTAAAGTTGCAATTTATAACTAGAAAATCAAACAACACAGGATCACAACACTGTTCTGTGAATATGGAATTGCAGTAAACTGAGAGAAAAAATAACCATGAAATCAAATAAACTATGCTACGATTATAAAATGACAACAAAATCAGGAAAATGACTACAGAAAGTAAGTATTAATATGAATTTGGATTTACAACAATTAAAGGAAATAAAGATAAAATAAATTGAACAGAATCAAAATGCTAATATCTAATTCTATCGTTACAGGATATACCTTACTAAGGAGGGGTCCCTACCACCTTAGGCAAGGTATTGAGAAACGAAACCAGAATCACACAATCTTTAGTAGATCAACACACAATTGAAAGTAGGAACACAAATTATATTGTTGAAGTCTAAAAGACACAATAGCATAAAAATGTAATTGCTATAATATTTTCCTTTTTATAGCATCAATTGACACTACATATTCTCATGACGACTCATTGGAATCAGTTACATCCCTTTCCCTGTTTGAAGGAGAAAAAAATCCCCTTTTCCTCCCTAAAAACATCTTTAAAATTCCCCTTTTTTCTAGATGTACGCAACTCTCTTTAAAACAACTCACGTACATATGCTCCTTTCTAGTCAGTAACCCACACACACATTTAATTGGCTCAAAAAATAATAAATCTTGATATTTCAGGTGGAGTTGATGGGTTCCCTAGGTTCTCGACCTCCTATAGCCCATTCATAACTACTCCAACTATCAAAAGGGAGTATAACAAAGAGCCTTGGGATGGAGGAAAAATATATCAAAGAGATGCAACCTTGTGCTGGAATTTTCCTTATATCTCTTTAAGCCTTTGTTTCCCTTTACTTCTGAGATTGTCTTCCCCCCTTAAAACCCTTTTTTTTTTCAGGATTTGTGTTTCCCCTTATCTCATCAGGAAGAAATTCATTGCTTCCTTGGACCCGTTGGAACACAAAAAATTTGGAGATAATGCTTGTTGTCTAAGGCCCTAGGTGGAGAAACTTGGATCTTGGTTCCAAGATTGTGTTGCAACGGTTACAAGTTGTAACCAACCCCTTTGTTGTTATTAATAAAATGACTCTCATTCTCATCCATTTCTTTTTGTTAATTCATGATTTTAATGAGATTATTTGTATCTTATTTTGAATATAACATACAAATTGAATTGACTATATCTAGTTAGTTAGCATACAACTACCTATTTGCAATTGCATGCCTCTTTGTTTGTGGGATTTTTAGAGAATCATTGTGAAGGAGTTATGGAGGGGAAAACCTCAAGTGGGACCGAATTCAAACATAGGGTTCTAGGTGTGTTATCTTTCCTATCTTCTGAAAGTTAGTTATTGCAAGTAGTTACCTTTAATTAACTACCTAAGTAGAGTCCGAGAGAAGTCTTTTAGGCACTACTCTATTGTGTCCCATGACCCAAATACATAGGACTTAGAATTGCATAATAGAATTGGAGACCATACTAGGGATCTTTTCTCCTAGTTTGGGTTGGTTTTAGGGATCTTGTAGTTTATTTTTTTTCTTGTTTTCTTCACTTATTATCAAGAATTTACTACCTCATAGGTCTTTTCCAGTCTTGGGAAATCTCCTGGATCCTCTACAATTTCTCCTTTCTTGGGTTTTGTTGCATTGTACGTTCTTTTCTTGTGTATAAACTATGTACATACGTTTGTTTCTTCTGTAACAGTCACATACATACATGATTTCAACTATACATAGTCATGTACACTTTTGAAAATTGTTCTTTAAGACATTTTCTAGTGTCTAGGAAGTTTTGGGTTGGATGTTCAACCTTTCCTGAACCTTCTTTGGTTGTTTTTGTCTTTGAAATGCATATCAAGCATCTGCAAAATTAATTTTTCGATCAAAAGGTTCTTTCTCTTTGTTTGGTTGATATTTTTGTGTATAAGGTTTTTAGGTAGGTTGAAAGGTTAGTCTTTGTGTCATGGTTGTGTTTTACTCTCAGTTTTTTGTTGTGTTATAGTGACCCTAGGTTGTCTTGTTTCTTCCTCTCTACCTTGTTTTACTTTGTTCATAAAATAAAATATAAAATTGCACGGTAGTTTCATTTTATTTCCTTTTAGTAACAAACAAGACAAAAATTACCTTTCTTGCTAGTTGTTTATTCTCTAGCACTTAGGCCTGTTATGTATTTTTCTCTTGTTTTGAAAAAGTATTTATTTTTGGTTTTGAGTAGCCTTATACAAAAAGAAAAGGATATCATTTAAAAATTTCCTAGATATTGCATACAAAAATATATATATTGTGTTCGTTTGAAAAGTTCATGAAAAAGAAGTGTATTGCACCTTTTCTTTTGAAAAACAAGTTGTTTTTTAAGCAAAGTTTTTTTAATATTTTTCTTCTTGAGTCATACAAGCATCATGAGTTTCATTCTTGTTCCCTTGAGTAAAAAATCCAACTAAAATTAACGGTTAATATAAAAATCATTAGACTTTTTCTTTTTAGGTTCCACTAACTAGTTTAGTCTAGGGCCTTGGATTAGGTTAGAAAGGTAATTCTCCAAGGCCACGAAAAGAAACATTAGGAGTTTGTGATAGGGAGTGAAAATTCAATTGTCGTATAGAAAGTGCAGGAGCCTCCTCTCACACATGAGCTAAACATAAGATCACACAAGGAAGAGTAAAGGAGATAAACCTTGCAAAACTTAACTAAGCATAATGGATCGAGTGCATTTTGGGGGTTCTTTCCTGAAGTGATATTGACTTATATGGCATCATTACTCTACAAATTTTGAACATGGTTGAAGTAAGGATTTTGGAGCTTTCTTGAATTGGTACTAGCCCTCTCAATGTCAATCATCTAGAAGCAACGTGCTTAGTTTGAGATTTTCTGAAGTGACATTGGCCCTCTTTTTGACATTCCTCTAGAAGTTTCGACCTAATTTGAGATTTTTTGAAGTGACATTGGCCTTTTTGTAGATAGTCCTATGGAAGAGATTCAGAGTGAATTATTTCGCCCATACAATCCATCCTGACTGTTGATTATACCCCTCGGAGGGCCGAGGCCATTTGTGAGTTGGTGAATTTAGTGGCATATCATTAGGTTGACACACAAGGTGACTGTGAGGGGTGTATCATGGTACCTGAGATAGAATTTGCATCACATTGTTAGCACCCTTATGGGGTTTCATCATGAAGCCTTGACACTTGAGCTGGGAAGGACTCTCAGTTAGAGGTCAAGGTAACATATTCTCCTAGCTAGTCATTTGCCTTTGTCTGTGCTTTGGGTGACCAAGCCTCATCTCCCTAGGGTCGGAAGCATTCAAAAGGATATCCTTCTTGGTTTTTATCCCTCTTTAGGATTTTAGTTGGGTGATTGCTTTTTGTATTTTGGCCTTTATTGAGTCTGTTGGGACCTTCCTTGGATTGTCAATTCAAAGTGGAACACCAACTACTTTGTCATTATCAAAGGCTTCATGATTTTTCACTAGAAAGGGTGGATCCATCACCACCTCCACAAAGGAGAAGGTTGGACCAGGCCAATACTTTTGAGTCTACCGACTCTAGAGAACCTACTCCCAAGTTTGTGCCTTTAGAAGCAATCACTTCTATATTAGAGGAAACATGAATTTTCAATATCGAAGTTGAAGGCTTTGTCAAAACTAAAAATCCTCTACTAACTGGACCTAACGATCCACTTCTCGTGCAAGTAGAAAATTTTGAAGTTGCAAATTTTGAGGTAGAAAACACTTAAGTGTTTTGGATCCAACGACGTACAATGGAAGATAATAATAAATTTTCTAAGGGTGGGAGTCCACATACTCCTCTTTATGTGGTAGGAGGGGGTACAACACCTCCTTTTACCTCAACCTTGATGATGGGTGTCATTCAAGTAACTACATCTCCTTTAATTAATGGTTTGGTTTCGTTGTCACCCAAACCCACTTCTATCGTGATTGATACTCATCTTGTACAATTTTTCACCAACTCCTTTTCATTTGGGATGTCTTCAATGGGTGGAATTTCTATTCCAATTTCATCCCAACCATTTATTCAAGGTTCTATCTTGGGAGTAGGGAGTTCGCCAGCTCCTTTGCAAGCCTTTCCTTTTCTAGAGAGTTTGATATCTCCATGGAAAGATTTCCCTTACGATGGGGGGTGGATATCCAAAATGAATCCTTTTCTTGGAGGTGGATTCTTCCAATCATCTGGTCCTGCTTCAGGGCCTAATACTTATGGAGGTGGGAGTGGGGGATTTTCATCCAATATTCTGGTCGGTTCCACACCATTCTCTCTCTATGGTGCTTTTGGGAATCCAACCTTCTCTCCATCTGTTATGCCGGCAGGGGGAAACCCTTTCCAACCTCATTGGAACCCCAAATAGAGGTTTATTCTATCACAAGGGATTTATTTGGAATCTAATCCTTTTTAGTTTGTCGGAGGGAAAAAAAGTGGTGGTTTCCACTTCATTAGTTCCAAAAATCATAGTTTTTATGGAAATTTGGGTTAGTTTGTGATCTCTTCCTAGAAACCTGGTGCAAGTTTCAATTCATGGTCATCATTTTAGGCTTCCAATAAATCGAGATTCATTAATCCTGTGGTATTTTCCTTGATGTTTCAACCTAGGATACCCTTTCAGGAAACCCTTCATTTTTCATATTTTTCAAAGTTAAGGAACAATCTGATTCATCATAACCCTAGTTGGCCTTCGATCCCTATGAAATTTCCTTCCGATATACTCAAATTTAAAGGTAAGAGTGGTGAAGACCCTAGAGATCATGTAATGATGTTTTATTTGTGGTTCTCTTATAACTTTTTGAATTATGACTTCATTCAATTACAATTGTTCCAATGCACCCTCACTAGGAGTGATTCTAAATGGTATATATATTTGGAGGGGTCAAATTTGAAAACTTTTGGTGATTTGGCCATGGTATTTCTCAATAATTTCCAATTCCATGTCTGGTATAATGTTGGCATAGAAATTTTGGCTCATTTTAAACAAAACAAAGCCACTCACATGTCTGATCGCATTCAGGAATGGAGGAGACAAAAGAGTTTTATTAAGGCCACAGTTCATCCCAAATTTATTTTAGAATGGTTCCTAAAGTCATTAATCTATATTTCTAAGGATGTCATGATTTCATGAGTGTTTATAGAGGAACAAGCAATATTTAGAGTGCAACAGTTAGAAATCATTTATTATTAGTCATACATGCTCTATGAGATAATGCTAGATGTTCCACAATCAACTCTTGTCTTGAAGAAACTAAAATCAAGACCACATGCCAATGGTATTGTTGGTTCATTTCCAATAAAATCTAGAAATCCAATTTCTAGTAAGATGCAAAAGTTGTCTATTCAACAAACTGCGGTTGTTTAGGCCCCTGGTTTGACCACCGCAACTACCCACTCATCAGATGTACACAATGTGCATTCAATGACTCCAAAGGGTCGTCAACAACCCAGAGGAAAAAATAAATGCAAGGGAAAGAAAGGTGGTGGGGGAAATGATAAAAATAATGGTACTAATGTTGAGGGGGGAAATAGCAAAAATAAGAAGGTAAAGTTCCCTTGCAAACTTTGAAAAGAAGATCACCTGATTCATCTCTACCTGAAAATTAAGGAAGCCCAATGATCGTTAATGCAACAACAACCTATTGTTTTGACTAACCTGTTTCCACAAGGTCATAATTTAATGTAGGGTACTTCCTAGACACCTAATACAGATGGGGGAAATTAGGGTAACCCCACTCTGGAGTTCGAAACATAAAATGTCTATATGTTGAAGTCAAATCTTAATTTTCAAACTAGAGCTTATGATTACGCATATCTCGAGTCTGCAAAGAAGGATAAGGAGTTAAAAGAAATGTCAAACTCTCTTCATTTACAAAAACTAGAGGTAGACCCAACACCTCACATACCAAAAGGTGTGTTGAAATGGACATCGCACAATCTAAATTCTAGAGCAGCTCAAAATTATTCTATTGTTGAATATTTTACCCAAACACCTTGTTTTATGTCCTCACTGGAAGTTCTGCAGAGTTTTCCATCACAATGAAATGCATTGTTGTCTTCTTTAGGGGCTTATGAATCCTCTAACTCACTTTCCATTATGTTTGACACTTATAACATCAAGACTCTCCTTCCATATCATGTTGTGCTTCATATTGTAGTAGTTTACACCATGAAGTCATTTTAGAACAAAACAATTCACATTGTGGTAGATGAAGGCACTTTGATGTCTGTCATGTCATTATCATGTTCATGATATATTGGCTCACCTGAGTTATCTCTATCTCCTACATTGCTTATGGAAATCAATGGTCATTCATTTAGACCACATGAGATCATCCCTTCTTTCTGTATCTAGTTAGAGGGAAAAACTGTGTGCGTTGAAATAGAAGTGGTCGATGCACCTCTTGACTATAATTTACTCTTAGGAAGAAGATGGACGTACGTAATGAAAACCATAGTTTCCATGGTTTTTCGAGTGTTATGTTTCCCTCACGAAGGGAGAATTGTCACTATTGATCAATTGTCAGCCGCTCATGCAGATCTTGCAACGTCATTGGTCTCTTTGGTTCCTTTGATTGAAAATTCACAGCGGGCACCTACGAATTGGGGTGTTTGGATGTATCCTTCTGTGATGGGTAATTTTGATTTTTTGGCACCATCGTTAGATGTTAATGTTATTATGACTATTCCTGAACAATCTACTCTAAAGGATAATATCTTTCAAGTTATATTGTTTCGAGCTTAATGCTTTGAATATCTGTGGACTCTACCTTCCCTGTCGACTTCAGGGGATAGACTAGAATGTAACAGAATGGAAATGCCATTGTTTGCAATGGATATATCTTATCAACCCATTCAATGAGATACTATAGATTAATATCCATCTCCTATCTTGATAAAGGAAGTGGATCCCATTTTAGATCATGTATGGGATCTTAATTCTTCCAACTCTCACGATTTCTTGGACATCATCCTCCCTTCGGACAAGGTGATCCTAGAAGCGATGAAAGGTCCTGAACGACCTTGGTAAGACTTACATAATAGGTATTATTTCCTTCCTAAGATGATTCATGTGGATACAAAATATTTCTGATCGACCGTGATTGGAGATGTTGATCACCCATTAAACCCTTTGGCAACTTATGGCATATATGTTGAAGGGAACATGGAAAATATTTCAGAGACTATCTCGATCGATATCTCCAAGACCCCTAATGTCCCATAATTTTTTTTATTGGGGTGGCCTATTCTCTAGAAGAAATTCATTCTTATATGACCATGTTTAAGGAGTTACACAACATTTTCTCTTGGTCTTATGAGAAAATGTTGGGAATAGATCCTCGAATTGTTCAGCATGAGATTTGAACTTATGTGAATGTGAAACTGGTCTGATAAAAATTGTGACCAGTTAACCTTAGGAAGGAAACAATGATTAAGAAACAGGGTATCATTCTGGTTGATAAGAAACATGGTACCATTCAAGTCTGCATGGATTTCCAATATTTAAATAAATCTTGTCCTAAATATAACTTCCCCACACCATTTATCAATCAAATCCTCAACAAATGTGTAGGAAGTGAAATTGTCTCTTTCATGGATGGTTTATCTGGTTATAAGAAGATATAAATATGACCCAAGGACCAACATAAGATTGCTTTTATTTGTCCTTGGGGAACCTTTGCATACAAGAAACTTCCTTTTTGCATAAAAAATGCTAGAGCTACTTTTCAGCAAGCCATGATATTTTCTTTCCATGATCTCAAACACATAGTGGAGTCTTATCTAGATGATCTTACAACTCATTATTTCAAGTGAGTGTAGCATCTATTACGCCTATGCCTTGTCTTTGAAAGGTGTCAGTATTATCAAATTCATTTGAATATTCATAAGTTCATTTTTTGCGTGTTATTTTAGGAATATGATGAGCTCAAGGAGCACTTCATCTATTATTTGAGTTGTGGATTGCTTGGTCCTTAACTAAAGTATTCACATGTTGAGAAGTTGGTGTTATCATCCTTCCATGTTGTTTATCATATTTGACATTACATTCTACTATGCAAGATGTCCGTCGTCACTGATGTTAATCCTTTTCAACATGTTTTGACTTGACGAATATTCAGAGTGAAGTAAAACAAGTGGATTGTCATGCTTCTAGAGTTTGATTTGGATTTTTCTTCTACCAAATGCAATAAGTCCTTAGTATTCGCTAAAATTATATCGAATTTTCTAGTAGAGGAGTAGGATGATGAAATTATTAACTCATTTCCAGATGAGCATATATTCCTCATCTCTTCATCTGATCCTTGGTATGGAGATATTATCATATATCTCCAGACTCTAAAGTTTCATTCGTATTTTTCATGAAATGATTGATGACGGATTCACCACATGGCGAAGAACTATCTCATTATTGGTGAAACTTAGTATCATCGAGGGGTATATTCAATTCTCCATCGTTTCCTCACTCATGAGGAACAAGAGTTGGTTTTGAATGATTTCCATAGTGGATCATGTGGGAGTCATTTGTTTGGGTTGGAAACAACCCAAAATATTTTGTGCACTGGATATTTTTTGCTAATGATCTTTAAATATTACGTTGAAGCAATCAAGAAGTGTCACCCTTTCCCAAAAATTTCTAAAAATATGTGCACACATCCTACTCCCATGTTTCCCATCATTATCGTTGGTCCCTTAACCAAGTGGGGGGTTAATTTTATGGCATGTCACCTAGTTTTGGCTAGGGGGAATCAATATATCATAGTGGTCATAGGCAATTTTATGAAGTGGGAAGAGGCCATGCAGACGTTTTCTAATGATTATGAGAACACAATTCTTTTCATGTTTAACTAGGTTATATCTAGGTTCAGGGTTCCAAATGATATTGTCACTGACCATGCCAGTGACTTTCAAAACTGCATGATGTTAGAGTTAGCATCAAAACTAGGTTTTAGGTAGGATCATTCATCTTCCTACTATCCTCAGGTGAATGGTTAGGTTGAAGCTATTAAAAAATCCCTGAAAATGATTTTACGAAGAATTGTCAAAGCAAGCAAATCAAATTGGAATTTGATGTTATATCCAACATTGTGGGCCTACCAAACCTTAGTCAAAACTAACAAAGGATTCTCACCTTTTCAACTCATTCATTGGGTAGAAGAATTTTTTTCTATTGAATGTGAAATCCATTTGCTTAAGATTTCTATAAAGCTCCTTCCTGACAGAAATGAACTGGAAGAGTGCCTTGTTTACTTAGAACATATTGATGAGCAACCTCGAGATGATGTTATAGAAAATGAGGAACATAAGAAGCATGTCAAGGATAATTACAATAAATCGGTGTACCTTAGAGTCTTATCTGAAGGGGACCTCATGTTGGTCCATGACCAGGACAAAGCCACCTTGTGGGTAGGTAAGTTTAATCCATTATGGCATGGCCCATTAATAGTGAGGTGTGCCATGCAAAAATGATCTTATGAGCTAGAATATTTTGAAGGGAATGCGCTTCTGAAGCCCAAAAATGGGCTCTACCTTAGAAGTATTATTCTTAAGTCGTCATGCCTAGGCGTTCTTCTAGTAAATTTTGTACATTGTTGTATTTACTGGTATAATAGATCTATTTTTTGTGTTATGGGTGCTTATGGTGCTTCTTATTGGTTGGCATATGTCATGGAATTCTTCGACATTCATAGAGTTCACCGATGGTGCCAACCGTCACACTCGGAACTTGGGTTCTACCACTTGGGTGATTTATTCACCCACGAGTCAATTGGTTTCTTTGGGAGGTGCTTGTCTTGATCCTTCCACCAATAATGTGGTTTAATATAGAGTTGTTATTGAATTTCTTCATGATTCCATTGCACATCACATTTGTTCCTTGGAAGTTTTTTAAATGCTCAGTTGGTAGTATCCCAGCTGAACGACAAGTATCATGTTCTCATACCTATGTTATGTCATTAGTTCCTTTGGATACATTTTTTGTAGAATTTTTTTTTATCATATTACCTATGTTCATATTCCAAGAATGTCTAGTTATTTAAGTGATGCATTTGCTAACTACGTTTTAGATTTTCATTTATATCATTCACGTTGAAACAAAAGCACGAAAGATTATATTTGTATATAATCAAATCATATGCACATTATCACTAAGACAAAAATATCAT
>ML779739.1:533564-574103 GCA_009831015.1 Picea engelmannii | reverse complement strand
ATGTCGGCTTTAGGCCATTAGTTGTAATTATACCTCCTAGTCTCCTATATATACCAAGGAGACATTTTCATTTTGTATCATCTTGTACTTGAACATTTAAGTGGGGTAAAAGGAGGTTGCCCCCTCGAAGAGGCTTATTATCTAAAATTCTCTCTTTTTCAAGGTGTTGAGTACCTTTTCTGAGGATTTTCTATGCTATATTGATATTTGGTTCTTAACATATAGTACAGGTATCAAGTATTCTCTTGAACAATACATCATCTTCCTTGAATATTGATGTAGTGAGGTAGATCCTCCAATTCAGGAAATCATCAACATAATTATTTTTAGACCACGATTCTCTATTTGCCTTATCGAGAGTTGACTCCCAACCTTCTCTGTCTCGACTGAGCAATACAAAGAAAATTATTCCTTGATTCTTAAACAAATGGATCATTTTCCCTTCAAGTTCACCACATCTCCTCGACGAGGAAGTCTGATAAGGAAATATATATCCTTTGTATTTATTCTTAGCGATTCCCTCCTGATCATAAAAGCATATGCTTCATGTTCCCAATAATCAATCAGAGTTTCAAGAAATCTTCGTTGTGCCCTAATCCCATTGCAATGAAAGAATTTGTAAACTATGGATCGTCATATGGATTTTTGAGCTTCCAGGTCATCCATGAACTCATTATCAACTTCTCCATGTTCTCTCTCTCTCCATTCTATCACTATGCCGCAAACATCAAACATTTTTGAGTTAAATCCATTAATTTTTGGTTTTGCACAGATGTATGCAACTGTCAGTTATGACAATATCATTTGTATGTAGTCCATGTTCCGTGTTGAATAAGGTCACATACATCTTTGAGAAATATTTAAAAAACATTTCTCCATTAAAAAAATCATCAAAATGAAAAATTTATGGATGAAATTGAAGAGGAGGAAGTTATCTCTTACTTGGTCCAAGCGGTACTGAATATAGAGCTCTAGGCACTATGTACCAATCCTAAGAGGTTTTAAGGGTAAAAAGGGCTCCCAATACTCTCGAAATGGTAAAAAGTAAAATGATATGGTAAAAATGAGTTTTTCACCTATTTTAACCCATTTTTTCCACCTTCTTGTATAATATTTTACCCCCTTTTAACATTTTGACACCGTTTAGACTAATGTAAGTACCGTGGATATGTTTTCTTGTGCAATTATCCTTGAGAGATATATTTTCCACAAATATTGTTATGTTTGATAATGTTTTTTGACTTCTTCGGCATGTATCGTAATCTTTACCAACATATAAGGTAGGTTTCGTTCCACCTGCATTATAAATTTATCCGTATCAATCACATACTTTCCTTAGGTTCAACCCCATTCGTTGTGGTATTTTACCTTCAATATGCTCTAAACGTGTCACTTATAGATGGTAAAGATTGCCTCTTCATGGTTTCCCTAGTTAGATCCTCACCAACTATTTTGGCACCCATGTCGCGATTTTTCTATAAGCTCAGAAGCCCTATCTAGTCCCTCCATGAATTTATGTTGAATATTTATATCTTCTTCTCATTTATTTCTAGAAAGTTACACACAAGGATTCCAAAAATTTGTTGTGTTGATTCGTATTTTCATTGCATATTGATCACTTGTGCTTTTCGGGCCTAATTCCAGCTTCATCTTGCTATGATATAGCCAATTGTATATGCATTCTGATAAAGTTATCATACATGCAATACTATCCTTTGCGACTTGACACTTGTGTCCCTAGAGTAAAATTCCCCCAGAGTGTCCATATCTTACACATGCTTTCCTTGCATTGAGCATAGGTATGTTACTTGTTCTTGGAACTATTTTTCCTTCCCGTGGCACTCGTTTCCTCCACTGTATCATATCATTATTTTATTCTTTTTCAGGATTTATAATATGAAAAAGAAAAAAAATATCAAAAAACAAAAAAAAAGGATGGGACTGAGTCTAAATATTTTTTATATGGTATCTACTTGTGTCACCCTTGAACATAACACAATCTTATGAGTCTTCACCTCATTATTGGGTTTAGTGTGGCTTTGGGAGGCCTTTTTTCTCATTTTTGAGCATAATCCATGTGGTTGGCCATCGCAACCATGTTGTCCATGCAAATGAAACCCGTTAGGTCACCTTGGTCCCACATATGTATGATTATACAATCATATTATTATCTTGATCCACACAAAAGCATTTGCTTTTTTTTATAATCATAAAAATATAAAAATGGTATAAGTTTAAAAGAAAAAATATTTTACCGGTATCTCCATAGGCACTGCTAGGAGGAATAGGCATATTTTGGTTGTTGTAATATTAAATCCCTACATAAGGATAATCCTCTATCGCAACCACTTGACACTCCCACCAAGTGAAAAAAGCATCATCTCAGGGATCACCTAGGTGTCCTCCTCCTTGCCTGGGAAGTACCTAGGTCCATCGGTCCATCATGCCATATCTCGCATTATGCGGATGGATGTACACTTTTGGACTCATCATGGGTACTCTCTTAAATAAAAATCAGTACAAGAGGCTTTCAAAGCCAAATTTCTTCATTTTCCCCTGCTTTCATCCTATCAACTAGGCCTTCATGCATGTCAAAAGCGTGGTACTCCAATCATATAGTATAGGAGTCAAATATTCTCGTGCATAATACATCATCGTCCTTGAATATTGATGTAGTGAGGCAGATCCTCCAATTCAGGAAATCATCAACACAATGATTTTTAGACCAAGATTCTCTATTTTCCTTATCAGGAATTGACTCCCAACCTTCTTTGTCTCGACTGAGAAATATAGAGAAAAGTATTCATTGATTGTTAAACCAAACACTTTTGAGTTAAATCAATGAATTTTGGGTTTTATGCAGATATATGCAACTATTTGTTATGACAGTAGCATTTGTACACGGTCTGTCTTGAACAAGGTCACATACATCTTTGTGTAATATTTAAAAAAAAAAACTCCATTAAAAAAATCATCAAAATGAAAAATTTATGGATGAAATTGAAGATGATGAAGTTGTCTCTTACTTGGTCCAAGCAGTACTGAATTTCAAGCTCTATGCACTTTGTATCGATCCTCGGAGGTTTTAAGGGTAAAAAGGGCTCCCAATGCTCTCCAAATGGTAAAAAGTAAAATGATATGGTAAAAATGTGTTTTTCGCCTATTTTAACCCATTTTTTTCCAATTTTTTGTATAATTGTTTACCCCCTTTTAAAATTTTGACACTTTTTAGACTAATGCAAGTACCGTTGAGATTTTTTCTTTTGAAATTATCCTTAAGATATATATTTTCCACAAATATTGTTTCGTTTGATGATGCTTTTCGACTTCTTCGATAGGTATCGTAATCTTTACCAACATATAGGGTAGGTTTCGTTCCACTTGCATTATGAGTTTATCTGTATCAATCACATACTTTCCTTAGGTTCAACCCCATTTGTTGCATCATTTTACCTTCAATATGCTCTAAAGGTGTCATTTACAGATTGTATAGATTACATCTTCATGGTTTCCCTAGTTAGCTCCTCACCGACCATTTTGGCACCCATGGTGCGATTTTTCTATAGGCTCAAAATCCCTATCTAGTCCCACCATGAATTTATGTTGAAGCTTTATATGTTCTTCTCATTTATTGTTGGCCAATTACCCATGAGGATTCCAAAAATTTGTTGTGTGATTTGTTTTTGCATTGCATATTGATCACTTGTGCTTTTCGGGCCTAATTATGGATTCAACTTGCTATGATATAGTCAATTGTATATGCATTCTAATAATGTTACCATCCTTGTAATACTATCCTTTATGACTTGACTCTTGAGTCCCTGGAGTAAAATTTACCCTCAGTGTCCATATATTGCACATTCTTTCCTTACATTGAGCATAGGTATGTTACTTGTGCTTGGAACTAGTTTCCTTCCCACGACACTTGTTTCCACCATGTATCATATCATTATTTTATTCTTTTTTTTTCAGGATTTATAATATGAAAAAGACAAAAAATATCAAAAAAAAGAAGAAGGATGGGAATTAGTCTAAAGGTTTTTTATATGGCGGCTACTTGTGTCGCCCTTTAACATAACACAATCTTATGAGTATTCACCTCATTATTGGGTTTACTGTGTATTTAGGAGGCCATTTTTAATCATTTTTTAGCATAATCTCCTCCAACCAGTTATTCTTCCAGTCATATGGAAAGTTTGTCGATTCTTCATGTGTCACAAACGTATCCCAGTTTATAATCCATGCTACCTAAGTCACATTTTGTGTCGTGTTTTTGCTCAAGGGAAGTCATCCTGTGTTGACCATTCTACATAAACATTTAACTTTTCAAGTCAAAGTTCCTGTGTTAGTCAAGTTTTCCATGAATTCACAAGTGTCTTTGTATCCCACTTGTGCTAGTATAGAAGGTCCTCATTGACTTCTTGTTGGTATACTCTTATCAACTATGACACATTGCTCTTAGAGTATGACCTAGAGTTTCACCTTGGGCCTATTTACATCATTGATAGGTTACCTTGCATTCAATAGATGGAAATCATCATTGGTCATTGACTGAGTGTTTTCCCTTGTTTTCAATGTAAACAACCATTATCACACATAGGGATTTGTGTGGTACTTTGGTTTCCATTTGACCCCATTGGTGGATTCCTCATTTGTGTCAGTAGTCTCCACTATTGGATACTATTTAGAGAGTCTTTGTCCTGTGCTTTTATATCTGGTACATGATGAATTTGTACCTCGGTTTGGTCATTTCAATCTTTTCATATTAGTCCTTCCAAATCTTTGACCTTCTACTACCCCTTGTGTTGTATGATGGAGGATGCCTTAATTCCTTCCTTCCAACAGATCTCTTTCTATCGATGTCAACACATATTACTATAGGAAATAGATCTAGAGTTATTGTTAGTACCTTGGGGCTTGCAGTCATCAGTGGTAGGTTCCCTCACTATTGATAGTGGGGACACATAAATGTCTCCTACTCGATAGATTCTATTAGGTTTTTGACTTCATCTCCTTTATTCACACTTGTTATATTGTACTAGGTACCTTGACACCCATTATCATTATTGGTGGGTTGTCTCACATTTTAATGTTATACATCAAAGACCGGTAATCAAACGTTGTCACACTATGTTCAAATCCAACATATTTATCCACATAGTGTTGACTCATGCCATAGATGATTGTTTTGAATACTTCGGGTGAAGTAAGAGCATCACATATTTTGTTCTCCTACCTGACTTGTATTGATTGTACCACCCTCTTTGACATTGGTACTTGAAGAGGCTCAGTTTGTTCACTCAATTGGTTCAAGATATCCTCTATTTGATTATGATACATAGCTCCACTATGTATACATTCATGGCTATGATCTACATTTTTTCATGGATCCACTATGTATTTTCTCATGGCCATGATTGCTACTTCTATATATCACATGGATCCACTATGTATAGTTTTTGTGGCCATGGAAATCAATTATTCTTTCATTGCTCATGTATCCTCAATGTACTTGATTTTGTGGCCATGCTTACATCACACTCAAGCATGTGAATTCCCGTCTTGATAAGAAAATATCTTACCTATTTCTGTTGTAGGTATTGTTCCAGAATTGGTCTTCAACTACTCCTACCCAATGGCCCCTCCACAATCTCATGAATTTTTGTAATTTATTTCGACCATCAATTGTTGTTATGAACTCACACATTACGGGGGATTTTTTATAGCATGATTTGACACAACATATGATCATGAAGACTCATTGTCCTTAATTACATCCCTTTCCCTATTTGTAGAAAATAAATTCCCATTTTCCTCCCTAAAAACATCTTAAAAATTCCCATTTTCTAGATGTATGCGACTCTCCTTAAAGAAAATCATGTACATATGTATATTGCTATTTAGAAACCCCCGTACATGTTTAATTGGCTAAAAAAATAGTAAATCTTGATATTTCAAGCAGAGTTGACGGGTTTCCTAGGTTCCCGACCTCTTGTAGCCCCTTCATAACTACTCCATCTGTAAAAAACGATTATAAAACAAAGCCTTGGGATGGAGGAAAAAGATACCAAAGAGATGTAGCGTTATGATGGTAGTTTCCTTATATCCCTGCAAGCTCATGTTTCCCTTTACTTATGAGATTGTCTTCCCCCCTGAAAACCCTTGTTTTCAAGATTTGTGTTTCCCCTTATCTCTTCAGGAAGAAATTCATTACTTCCTTGGACCCGCTAGAACACAAAACTTTGGAGGTAGTGCTTATTATCTCAGGCCTTGGGTGGAGGAACTTGGATCCTGGTTCTATGATCATTCCACAGTGGTTACAGGTAGTAACCAACCCCTCTTCTATTATTAATAAAATAACTCTCATTCTCATCCATTTCTCTTTGTTAATTCATGATTTTAATGAGATTATTTGTATCTTATTTTGAATCTAACATACAAATTGAATTGATTATATCTATTTAGTTAGCATATAAATACCTATTTGCATTTGCATTCTTCATTATTTGAATTATTTTTGGAAGATCATTGTGAAGGAATTCTGGAGCGAAAGGCCTCCAGTGGGATCAACTTCAAACATAGGGTTTTGAGTATGTTTTCTTTCCTATTTTACGAAAGTTAGTTATTACAAGTAGTTACCTTTAATTAACTACCTAATTAGATTTTGAGAAAATTATTTTAACGAACTACTCTATTGTGGCCCATGACCCAAATCCATAAGACTTAGATTTTTGTAACATTCTCCCCCTCAACTTTGGAGAAGATGAGGTTTTTATACAACATGACTACTTTCTAAAATTATACAAACGATGGATGGAGAGTCGTGAGAATTTGAATGTTCATCTGGTTACAAAGATTATATAAACATTTAGTGGGAATCAAGCCTGTGTTGACTCGATAGGAAAACTAATTTCTCCTTTACTCACCCACTTTCCTCCTATCACCTTTTCTTATGAAGATTTCTTCCCAACTGCCAGCTACAACATTGAATGTTGTGCTGGTGATATTTATTTGGAGTTGCAACAATGAAAAGCATGCTTAGAGTTCCAATGGTTTGTCTGGAGTTGCAACAACTATGAATGCACCATGAATTGCAGTAGTTAGTTTGCACCTGGAATTGTAGCAACTTGGTTTGCACCTGAAACTGCATCACTTGGAGTTGCAACAAAGAGGTGGTACAACCCCTTTGAGGTGTTGCAACTATTGTATTCTCCTATGTAGTAATATTAGTAACTGCAAGTAATGAGTTACTTTTAATAATTATGAAAAGAGAATGTAATAATTACATATGGGGAAGGATTCGTACCTTAGTTATAATTAGGATGAGATAGATAAAGGAAGGATTAAAAAGGAAGTAACTAACGAAAAATGTTAAGAAAAAATGTATAGATTAGTGTTGAAAGTATGCCATTTTAGGCACCCGTCATCTCCCACATCCCAAAAATATTGCATGTCCCCATGAAACCAACAATAAATCAGTGTTAGAGAAGTCAGAGTGGCCCTATGGGTCACTAATATCACAAAGTACCTATTCTATTGCCTCCTTCTCTTCACTGGTATCTTGTTGTGTTGAAACTCTTCTCATATCTTGCTTCGTTTCTGTCTGAGTGGCCTTATCTACTAACATGAAATGTGTAGCTTGAATAACTACCCCTTTTGTCTCTTTGATTTCATCTTTTTGTTGTGAGCCAGTGAAGGGTTCTCTTGCAACAAGATTACTTGTTGTAGGGTAACCTAATTTATCAGGTGCCCTGTGTTCCTGAAGATCTTCTCTAAGAATTTTTAAATTGATCTTAATATTTAAATTTTCATCCTTAATAATTTGTTCTGTTTCACTAGGGATTCATAAATTGGTAGAGAGTGAGGGATTCTTACCCATATCAAAGTAATTGGAGTAGTAGTCTGTGACTATGGTGCATGCACTCCTTGTTTTGATACATTAGTTGAGCCATCTCCATAAGAATTACTTGGTGGAACCTCCTATGCTTCTTGTTTTTCTTCATCTGAACTGTGCTAGTGGATAGAATGTTCCCTTGGAGAACCTCCTACTATTTCTTGTGTAACAGTAGGGGCCTCTGGTTCTACTTCTTGATTCTCCTCCAAAGTAGCAACATTTGATTAATCAAGAGTTCCTCTTGTTGATTCGACAAGAGGCATTGTTTGTTGTTTATTTTCCTCTATTACGCTTATTATTGTATCAATGAGGACTTCAGACTCCTATATGTCTTCTCTATTTCAATATTGTTATGGCTTCTCCATCTATGTCTCTTGATATTTGGGAGATTATGCTAGAGGAGTCATTTCTACTATTTTTAGTGAAATAACAAAGACTTCTTCCTCCTATTCCTCATTTCCTTGTGTTGGGTCCTCTACCTCTGTTGGTGCTTGTTTTGGAGTAGGCATCTCCACTAGTTCTTGTGGGTTAGTGGAGGATTCCACCTCTTCTTCATATGAGTATGTTGATAGGAGAGATCTGAGGCCTTCACCAAGAGTGCCTTGCTCTGGTTCTTATGTGTCAACCAAGACCTCTTCAACATCCAGGTTAGTATCCTCCTCTAGTTCCTATGTATCACAGGAGGGTTCTACTTCATTTGTTTCTTATTACTCCTCTTGGAATTGTGCCTTCTGCTTGGCAGTTCTTCTCTTCTTACGAGGAGTTGAATCCTTGTGTTTTGTTCTTCATTTATTCAATATGAAAGGTTGACTCATCTTAAACCATTGAGGTTTCTTTGTGGGAGGTTTGTTGGCCATTATTTCCACATCATTGTCGCGGTCTTCTTCTACCAGAGTTGCAACATGGTGGGATTTTGACTCGATTTTTCTTTTGGGTTTCCTAGGTATAATTTCAACAACTAGGATTTCCATGTCTACGCCATCATTTTTTGGTAGAGGATTTGCAACCATGGTTTCTTCTAGCCTCGAAAGTGCAAGAATTTCCTATCAGGCTTCCTGAAGTGAAAAAAATTCATTCTCATCGAGGACAACAGGCGGCTGCACAATGTTGTTCCATGTGTGGCCTTGTTTTTGCAGTGCATGCTCAACCTATAATTTGATAAGGTTGTGATGTGATATGTCCTACCTGGGGTTCTTCACCCTTTGGAAAAACACTTCCATTGTTTACAACATCCTAAATAAGAAATACTACATGTTGATCAACCAGTTGTGGCGTAAATGGTCAAGCAGGCGAATGTGTTGAATGTAGATAGTGACATAACATCATTCATAGATGAACTATCACTGAATGAATATGGCCATGTATTCCCATGGGTGAGATATATTCTGATGTTCAAAACTAGTCCCTTTCTTTACTAGTGCTTCTCTGGCCTCGAGTAATTGTCACAGGACTTTTGGCCATGAAGTTCTTTGGTTATATCTCTTGCCTATGCGAGGTAACCTAGTGAATTCTACCACTATTTATCACATGACCTATAAATTTTTTCCTGATGCTATGGAGTGATCATCTATGTAATTCATGGATAATTCCATGACGATATCGTCATCGCATCCCTGTAATCGTAACACATACTCCATCCATCCAACTTGTCCCAAGATTTTCCTGATGTTGTAATACAACTTGAGAAGCATTGTTTCAATAGGATCCATGTGGATTAATGATCCTCCCATGGCTCCTTTCCTTTGCTAACTCAGAGTGTTCATGTTTGCAAGGGCTATGGAAATTATGGGGTGGTGACTTTGGAGTTGTAGCAATAAGGGTGGTGGGTATGTAAATCATGATTATAGAGATAATGTTTTGATGTGGTGGTTATGGAAGAATGATTTAGAAACATGCCATTAGAACATAATTATTGCAAATTTTGATAGGAACGTGTACCTGTCATGTCTTACCTTGAGTGGTTGTATGATTACAAAACTAAAAGATTCACGACGATGGAGGATGAATGCATATCAATAGTCCTAGATGGAATTGTAGTGTCGTCGTTGTCACTTTTCATTGACCGGAAGTGTAGGAATGATGATGGATTGACATGAAATCTACAAGCGGAGTTTTAGCGACAAAGATGCAACACTTGTTATGCGCTCAATGGTGTGGATACGAATTGCAACATCAATGGTCTAGGTGAAAGGTCTGGATGGAAAGTGGGAAAATGGAATGAAGTTGTGAGTAGAGTTGTAGCAAAGTGAGTCACGACAATGAATATGCAACAATGAAAGTGAAAGGAATGAAATTTTTTAGAGGGGGGGAGTCACAACAATAGGAGTTGCAACGACAAAGTTGTAGCAGGGACAATGCACTCAACGATATGGATACGAATCACAACATTGTTGGTGTAGGTGAACGGTGAAAATTGAGAAGATGAAAGGAATCTACGAGTGAAGTTGCAACGATCTGAGTCACGACAACGAAGCTGTAGTAGTCAAAATGGAAGCATTGATATTTGAAAAAGGGAGGGAAACTATGAGTAGCATTCAGAGTTTTGCAGAATGAGGAAGGTCGCAAGTGAAGTTGTAGTTGAGAGAATGAAGTAAGGGAAATTTGAAAAATATGGGAGGGTTGTGAGTGGATTCGAAGCCAATGGAATGAAAGGGGAATCGGTGAAATGAAGGGGGGAAATGAAGTAGAGTTATAAAGGGAGAGTTGTCGTTATTAACACCTAGGTTTCTATGTAAGGATTTTTATTTGTTGTTGAAAGGTCATGGTTTTGGTAGCACAAAACATAGAACCGTTGATGAAAATGCACTACAAAAACCCATTTATTCCAACAGGGAATTTCAAATTAATCATTCAAGGTTTTTATAAAAGTGACTTTTTTTTTGGTATATTACCTCTTAAGATAATATGCAAGCTTTTTATGGGATAATATGAAGGCTTTTTATGGCATAATATGAAGGTTTTTTATGTTTATAAAAATAATATTTACGTTTATAAAAATAATATTTATGTTTATAAAAAGAATATTTTTTATGTTTATAAAAAGAATATTAGGCTAATATTCAAGATTTTTATGGGATAATATGAAGGCGTTTTATGGCATAATATGCAGGTTTTTTATGTTTATAAAAATAATATTTATGTTTATAAAAAAAATATTGGCCTTTGGGGACAATCTCTAATTCATATGCAAGTTTTTTTATGTTTATAAAAAGAATATTGGCCTTTGAGACAATCTCTAATTCAATTTCACATGTCATTAAGCACCCGAGACCAAGAGCCAAGTCTAATTCAATTTCACATGTCATTAAGCACCTGAGATCAAGAGCCAAGAATATATCACATAATATGAAGGCTAATATTCAAGCTTTTTATGGGATAATAGGAAGTCTTTTTATGGTATAATATGCAGGTTTTTTATGTTTATAAAAATAATATTTATGTTTATAAAAATAATATTGGCCTTTGGGGACAATCTCTAATTCATATGCAGGTTTTTTTGTGTTTATAAAAAGAATATTGGCCTTTGGGGACAATCTCTAATTCATATGCAGGTTTTTTTATGTTTATAAAAAGAATATTGGCCTTTGGGGACAATCTCTAATTCATATGTAGGTTTTTTTATGTTTATAAAAAGAATATTGGCCTTTGAGACAATTTTTAAAAAGAATATTGGCCTTTGAGACAATCTCTAATTCAATTTCACATGTCATTAAGCACCCGAGACCAAGAGGCAAGTCTAATTCAATTTCAAATGTCATTAAGCACCCAAGAGCAAGAGCCAAACATATATCACAAGCATCGATCACTCACACAAAGTTTCAAGGATAGTGCCCACATAAGGCGCCAAGGAGAGACCCCTCATGGAATTCCAAGGGAGATATCATTGCCAAGAGTTGCATAATATGTGCTCAATGTGTTGAATGGATTTGTGAGCATTCATACATATAAAGTGTTGCAACATTAAATCCTTAAATAATGTGGGATATATGTCCCAGACTTTCCGACCAAATACTTCCAAGCAACAGGTCCAAACATTTGAGCTTCTAGGATTCAAATGAAAGTGTGCACTCAGGTGTCAAGTAAACCAGTCAAAATACCAATATCGGGGTTATTGATCGATTTTTCTAAAAGAAAAGATTATTTTTCTATGTGTCCACAAGATTTTCCCACAAGGAACAACAAGCGCTCAGTTGTCAATATTTTGCTACACCAAGTTTTCATTAGAGGTATTTGTGTTTTCCAAGTTCCTGAACACCCATTTCTAGCAAATGCCAAATGCTAAGAGTGTCAAGATAATTGCATATGATCTCATTCATTATTGGAGATGTGTTTTTTATGGTTTACATTTCAAAAAGTATCTGAGAATAAAACTGATGGAAACACTAAAAACCGGGGACTAGGTGTTGATATGGAGAGCCAAGAATCCAAATGCTAAGTGCTCAAGAGCACCAAACAACGCCAAACAAATAATAAAATATCTAGGCCTCCCAGTCAAGAATTGGCATATCAGTGTTCAAGTTCAGATCACTTGGAAGTTGTGAGTTTGGGACGTCATGCAAATACAATCATTTCAGGATCTGTAGGACAAGCACAATTTAGGTTGTTTTTGGAAATAATGGTGCCTTATCTGTCACATGGTTTAAATTTTAGTTTTTTTGGTGGGTTTCATCGGCTCTGAAATGTACGAGATGTATATGCCAATACCATGAGACCACTTATTTCAATAATAGTGGGACTAATTGAAATAAGTGGTCTCATGGTATTGGCATATACATCTCGTACATTTCAATTAAAATTCCTAGATCGTGCTATATATATCATTACCAATCAACCATTGTCCATAACTATGTTGGTTTTTCAAGTACACAACCAATGAACCAGACATGCCACTTGTTAGAACTATTAGCTTGAATGATTGCAACAATTTTCAAACTTATTCCTCGTGGATAAAACTGACAAGATTGATATTTCCTCAAGAAAATATGACAGGTGGAAAATATTAGCATCTAATATTACTCCCAGATTTCCAGGAGGTAGAGCATATTAAAAACAAAGGATCAGTCATCAAATCATTTCTAAATTTGGGGATTTTAATAGACCGACATATCCATTTAGGATTTGATAGCAAAGAATTTGAATATTTCAAGACAAGAGATCATTATGTGATTAAGAACATTCCAGATATGAAAGTGAATAATTTATCACATCAACATTGCAACAACAATGTTTGTAGCAACAGGAATTGCAGCAAGGGGAGTTGCGTCAACAGAAATAGTTGTAGAAAAGGGAGTTGCGACAAAGGGATTTGCAGAAAAGGGAATTGCAACAACATGAGTTGCAGCTACAGGAATTTCAACAACAATGTTCTCCAATGCATATCCTGAAAAAGAAGAAGATTATTAGAAAAATAAATATCTATTAAAGTTTATTGAGAAGGATACTGACATAACCATTACAAAACCATGAAGTTCCCTATTTATTTATTTTAAATGTGCTAGCTAGGCTGGTTTTCACACTTTTTTTAGGGAGGGAACAAAATGGAGATTATCCATCCAGGACTCGTTCATTCTGAACACGTTCTAGATCACCGTCAATGTTAGAAAAACATGATCCTGGAGCAATAAAATAAAACAAATGTGGAAATAAAACAAAGAATATACACAATACAATAGAGAAACAGATATACATGGTTCATCCAGTGTGGGCTACATCCACCAAAGAAATTTCCAAGTCCTTCCTTTTTATTATCGAACAAAATGAAGGGATACAACCTACAACACACTCGTTGTAACTTCCCCTTCTTTATCTCACAGTCTCCTCTCTCAAAATACAATATTCGCAATAATACACAATCGCAATACAATTCCCTCATAAGAGAGAGTTTCCTTCTAGGGAAAAAAAAACCTAAAATAACTTGTATCATCATATCTGTGAGTTTATAATGAACAATACAGATTGACTATGAAATTACAATATTTTACAATGGAATTTTTCCCAAAATTTCACTTCGGGGGCATTGTCCCCGAATACCCCGACAGGGGGGGCTACAAAAATTGTCAACCCCCCCCTCGGACACCCCTGGAAATAGTTTTTGGGGGGAGACACCCCCACACATCCTATTAGGGAATGGGGTCCAAGCACAACTGAAACAAACCTCTGAATTAGGAACATAATCAAGCTCCACAAACAACAATCTCCCGCTTAGAGAATGATCATAATAAATCCACTGTTTTTGTACCTACTGGACTATACTCCACCTTGGACCTAGAAAATTTCTCATCTTCACCTTCATGCTTGAAGACCAACTGAAATTGAGAAGGAACTCAATTTCTCCCTAGTTACTCCCTTTGTTAACATGTCTACAGGATTCTGGCTAGTATGTATATTTTCCAACTTCAAATTTCCATCTTCCAAGACAGATCGTATGAAATGGTACCTGAGTTATATATCCTTAGTATTCGAATGGAAGGATGAGTTCTTTGCAAGATGAATGGAACTCTCACTATCATAGTACAACCTACTATTCTACTGCTTCTTTCTGTTGGCAGCCAACTCACTTTTTCCTATCGTCTATAAGCTGCCTACACCTATGTTTTGCAAACATCAATTTTTTTGTCGCAATTTCCAAATTAACATCATTTTCATTTCTTACGACATTTACACACTTGTTTTCGTTTTGTTTTCATGACTATAAGCGTGAAAATTGAGCCTTTCAAAGTCGCATTTCGATCATTATCTGAACTGTGGATATTTATTTTGTCATTATAACTATTGCACTTACTTTTTATTGATCATTACACGACTGGCAATATCCTTTGATCGGTTCTCATACTTCGATTCATTGTATAACTTGGTTTTATTGAAGGCATTTAGCCTTTGGATTTGCACTTCATGTGACTTGCCTGATCATTGATTATATGAAAATGCATAGGGGTTATGATTTATTTTGTTTATATATATATGATATAATCCTTATGTTATTCTTTTTATAACTTTTGGCTTGTCAACTATATGAATGTCATTTTGGCACCTTGATTGAACTTTTGATTATATGAATTAATACATTGGCGCATAGTTGATTTTCAGTTTTGATTTACATGTCGGATGTTTGAATACTATGGCATAACGTTTGCATGTATTAACATACACTTTTGATTTCATTGGTTGTACGCATGGCTTAATGGTTGAACTATTATTATGGAGTGAACAACTATGAAATTTGGTGGTTGTACTTGGATAATGAATATTATGCATGGCAGACTCCACCACCTTCGCATGCTCGCATTTATGCTTACCCCTTTTGGCTCGTTCATTGTTGTTGGTTCGTGTAGCTCTGTTACTGTGTGTGTTGGTGAATTTGAACCCTTCCCATAACATGCATTTGGCTCCATGGCCCCAGTCATGCGAGTTGAACCCAATGGCAATCAAGCCCTGTTAATGTTTGACAATGCCCGCCAAGATTTGAAAGACAGTGGATGGCTTACCTTCGTGAAACGATTCAAGGGTTTTAACCTTTGTGTAGCACGACAGTTTGCCATGACCTTCGATGGCTGTCGAGCCAAGGTCGGTGATATACAGTTGGAGATTGATGAACAGTTCATCAGCTCGGCTACGGGGTTAGCTCCTTCGGGACAGCGTTGGTTTAAGAATTGCAAGGTCGAGGAAGTTCCATGGACCCTGTTGTTTCAATCTCGCAAAAAGCAGGTCGAGGAAGTGCCATGGACCCTGCTGTGACAGAGAAATGCCCGTATCTATGCTCAAACCATGATGGCATGATTTATTGATGATAATCAAACAGTTTGTGACCTGTGAAGATCGATACGGACTTGTGTTCCTCCACCACCTGCGTTGCTTATGGTTTTTATGGGATACTCTCTCAATGTGCCCTATTATTTGCATTGTAGCTTGTTTAAAATGTCAAAGAAGTTCAAAAGGAACCAGGTCGACAGTAGCCTGTTTCATTATGGGCTTGTTAAGCTTATCGTTGTCTATCATTTGAGTTTGCACGGGGATAGATGGAGAATTTTCGTTGCTCGGAATGGTTTCGAGGATCTGAACCCTACACAGGTTGAAAAACCTATGGTGAGTGAGGTCAAGGTTGTACCCCGGTGCCCGACCATGTCCTACTGCCTAAACCCTCGACCAACCCTCCTGTCGACTTACCCCACACTGTGACTAAGAGTGTTGAGACTGTTAAGCCTGTGAAAAAAAAGCCCAAGGCAAATCCTACTGCTAACGATAAGGGTAAAAAGAATGCACGTTTGATTTCACGGATGGCAAGGAACAAGCCAAAACCCCCTGTCGAGCCAAACCCTATCGTCTTGAGTGAGGACTCTGATTCAGAAGTCGAGCGTTTCTTGGCCAGCGAGTACCCCTACTCGCAAGGTTTATGTACAGAACCCCGTTTTGATTTTGTGTCAAACCTACCCCCTGCCTAAAGGATGACCCTAACTACCCGGGTATTAAAGTGCCTTGTGAAACCCTCGATCATTTGCCCAAACCCTCGCCTACTCTGTCTAAACCCACGCAGGCACCCTGTGATCAATGCAATTCATGGTTAGAGTGATATTATATTGATGTTCCGATACTCCAATCAAGGATTCAATCATTGGAAGACCATATTGCAGTCCTAACCAATCAAAAGGCCAAGCTCCAAATGACAGATAAAAAGAAAAAGACAGCCAGATCTATCCTATTCAAAAACGTGGAATCAGCCACGGCTGTTGTAAATTCCAAGTTGGTATGAGAAAGCAGCCTCATCGCTACATAGGTATGGTTTTGACATCGTTTTGTTTTGTAAATAATCTAGACTGTTATAATGTTTTCAATTCAGTTTTTAAACAGTTCTGTTCACACCTTGAATGGCTCTATTATATTGCGTGCATTCTATATATAGCTTTGCTTTGGATAAAAAGAAATTTTGATTCGATATACAATATGATTATTCCCAGTATAGAAATCAATAGATTTTGATTGGATTTGAGTGATCTTCGTTTGAATTTGATTGATTGGCTTGCCTTGTTAAGATGACAAAATTAATAGTTTGCCTTCAAAATGAATTGGTTTGTATCCGATTTGAAAAGGAAATTTTTCATATTCAGTTTAGAACACAATCATGCTCGGATTCGATTTGGTTATGATCTATATGCTATGGTTGGTAAACGGTTTGATTAAGTTTGACTGTTACGATTTTGCTCGGATTCGATTTCATTATCATTGGTATGACTGGTAAATGTTTTTGGGAAGATACTTGTTACGATGTTGTGCTGTGTGATGTTCTATCTTTGATTGTTTCCAAGTTAAGGATAATGACTCTGTCTCTTTGATGAAAACGTTACGCTCAGATAACATTCGCGCCCGAATTGGAAATGAATCCAAATCACAACAATTATGTGAAAATCTTAGGTAATCGATTCGCTTTTATTCTAATTTGGCAAGTTTGTCCTATGAGTCGAGTTCAGATTATAATTGATACTCTGTATTTTAAATTTGTAAAATGAATTGGTCAAACCCTGATATGATTCGTTTGGTTGAAACGATTGTGATCAAAATTAATCGATCTTGTTTGCTTACTATGCAATGATCAACAATCGAAATCTATAACAAATCATGTTTGATTAATCCTATTATGATTTTGTTACGAGTCAATTATGGTTTGAATTCGTTTACAGCCTAAATCGCTTGCTATACAGTTATCATGATAATCATGTTCGATTCACAAGTGTAACGATGTGTTTGCGATTTGTTTTATTTTCAATTGGATATCAAAACGATCTCATAACAGATGGATTCGATTTGTTGAGAAATGATTACGATTCTGTTTCATATGATTTCATTTACTCGATTTATGACTATAATCGGAACAGAGTATTGCTATCTCTGTACTCAGTTAATGATGTGGATCTTGTTTGAGTTCATAATAGAATATCGATTTCAATTTATGATCCATTCTCAAATGATTGTTGGATATAAATTGAATGGAATTTCTTAAAAGATTTGATTTAATTTCAATTCTGATTCTGTATCTTATTTTAGACTAGCTACAGAATCAGATGATTCTGTAGCTAAGTCTATAGAATTAAATTTTTATTGTTTTATTAATAAAATATCTCTATAACTTGTCTATTTCTGACCTATTTCAGGTGAATTTGAAATTACATGGGATTTGATGGACAGTTTAGAGGATATTTGAAATATTTTGGTTTCATTTTAGTTTCTTAGTTTAGTTGATCTTGGGAATATCTTCCCAGATTATGTAAACAGTTTTATAACTTCCACAGGGAGGTTTTACCATGTGGAAAGACTTATAAATACTTATTATTTTTGTAATAAGGATCATCCTCATTCGTGGGAGAACAAGGATATGGAATTTTAATACAGACTGAGACAAAAATTGATGTTCTGCTACAACTTTAGCTTTCATAATATCGATGTTTTGTTTCATGTTTATGTGTATCAATTTGCATTTGGTTAATGACTACTTTAGCTATCTTAGTCTTTTGCAAATGATATGATTTAATCAATATAATCCATATCTGATTTCTTCCAGTATTTAAAAACATAGCAATTACTTGTTTCATTTTGTGAATGACAGATTTATGTTCTTCATCAATTGAATCATTAAGTATGAGTTTTTGCATAACAGGTTTACCTAATTGCAGAGATTTATAAATCATATAATTGTTATGATTTTTTATGTCTTGTTTTTCCTGTAAACAACTCAAAGAGCATTGCAGCTATCGTTTACAAGAAGCTTCTGGATCATCCGATGCGAGTTTCCTTCCTCCGACCAGCTTCGAAGTCATCATACACAGGAAAAACCTGGAGCGTTTCCAGGTCAGTTTGTCAATTGTTTGTTTAGTGTATTTATTAGTAGTTTAGTTTAGATATAAGTTTAGTTAGATTTATAGGTATAATTAGTATATTAGATTGTTTAATTTCAATAAGTTCTATTTCTTGTTCATAAAATTATAAAAATAAAAAAATATCTCTCGCTGTCTTAGGGCAGAATTTTAATGAGTTTTTCAGGTTTTAATTAAATCCGTATTTTGTAGATGTTGTACATTTTGTAAATAAGTTATATTGCAGTTAGTAGTTAGACAGTTTAGAATTAGTATAATATTAGTTAGTAGTTTGTAAATAGTAGATTAGTTTGTTTGTTTAATAGTTAGTTTTAATTAGATTAGTTAGATTAGTTTGTTTTATTTATTGTTAGTTAGTTTAGTTAGTTTAGTTTTAGTTAGATTAGTTAGTTTTGATTAGTTTTCTCTTTGGTCTTCCTAGGACCTTAGATCGGCTAACGGAGCCGCTAAACCCGTCAGGGTGGTTCATTCCAAACGGCTTGGGTTATTAGACAACCTCAGACCGGTTCCACTCTCTCAGTTGACGGACGGTCAATTTCGCCCGTCAACAAATGGCGCTAGAAGGAGGGCCTAAACTTAATTAATGGCACGAGGCAGTCGCAAGACTCCTCCCGCCCCTAATCTCTCACCTATAGTGAGTAGAAGCCGTTCACATGATAATATTCCCCTTCAAACAGCAACTACTTCAATCGAGGATCCGCAGATCACAGTTGAGCCAGCAACCCCTAATCCTATAGGTGGTGACATACAAGAGATTGTTCGTCAATCCCTTATTAAAACACATAGTGCCTTAGCTCATCTTAGGCAACCAAACCGTCCGTGGGGTCAACCTCTAGACTTCTCTGATATCAGAGAACGGTTAGGTGACACTAACCTCACTGTGAATCCTACAGATCCAATCACAAATCCTACTGCAGGAGGATCTGGGATACCCCCCTCACCACCTCCCTCAACTCTTTCCTCTTTTGGAGGAGATTCCTCGTCAGACGAAGGAAATTCACCTTCTCAACCTTCCACACCCACTACCCCAATGGAAAATCAGAACAACCCTGCTAGACCCTTGTTGGACCAGGATGCTGTAGCTGTACCTGGAGCTCAGCACCCTTTACCTAAGCACCCAGAGAAATGGCTTCCCAAGTTTGATCCTGATTCAAAACAGATAGCTGAAGATCACATTAAAAAATTTATGTTAGCCATTAGACTCTGCAATGTTGAACATGAAGATGTTGTTTGTAGGTTGTTCCCGTATACTTTCAAGGGTAATGCACCCACTTGGTACTTTTCCCAACAACCCCATACCATCGTGTCTTGGGAAAAGTTTGAGTCGTAATTTTTGGAAAAGTTCCCTCTGGAAGTCTTAGTCATGGATCTTTCTAGATTAAGAATGAACCCAAAATAAAAAGTTAAAGACTTTAATCAAATATTCTTAACACTTAAAAATCGAATCCTTGTAGATTCTATGCCTACTGAGAGTCTTGTAATAGCTTACTACACTAAAGCGTTGCATCAAAGTATAGCTATTTGGGTTAAACGATCTAAGAAAGCCACATTGTTAGAGGCCTTAGAGGAGGCCAGCTAGATTGAAAAAGACATACTTAGTCTTAAGGACTCTTCTAGCAACGAAACTGAAACTAGTTCTTCTTCCAAAAAGAAGATTGAAATTCTCCCCAGACCCACTCAAAGTAAAACACAACCTGAAAACTCTGATTTGGAAAACCTTACTAAAGTTGTTCAAAAACTGTCGAATCGAGTTATAGACTTAAAAAGGTCAACTGAAGAAGCTTCCTCGAGTAAAGGGCCCTACAAACCTCCTTTCCAAAAGCCCTTTCCTACCAATCGACCTAACCCAACCACCGAAGGCCTTAATCTAGAAAGTTTGCAATGTGCTCTTCAAACAATTCTAGAAGCCCAAGATAACTTGATGCCTCCTAAGATTCCTGAGGAGGTAGTTGAACCAGAGACAGTTCAAGAAGAATATTCTTCTCCAAACATCTTTGGACACTTCTCGAATAGCATCTTTCAAGCCAACTTCGAGACAGTTCACCCTTATAACACTAGGAGTAAGACTACAAATAAACCTTCTTCTGAAAACACTACAACTTCACCTCCAAAGCAATCTAAATCAGTTGAGCCGAAACAGAGTAATGTGAACCCTAAATTAGATTATGATGTTGTTGAAGATCTTAAAAAGTTAAGGGCTAACATTTCTATTTATGAGTTGTTGAAATTTCCGTTTTTGTTACAAAAAATGTTGCAAAATATTTCAGAGAATGGCAAAAGTGGCAATTCCAATGGTAACAAGGTTGTGCAAAGCAAGGTTCCGCAGAAGACTTCCACTAAAAATAACCCTGATCCCCAAGATAAAGGAAGTCTTCCTGTAGCCCCTGTAAATAATGTAAATAATGTAAATAATGTAGATAAAGTAGCCTTAGAAATTGCGAGTAAAAAGCCACAAGCAACTACTCTTATTACTCGCAAGAATGTACCTCCTTTTCTTTTAACTTTCAATATTTTCAACAGAAAGGTGCATAATTGTATGGTGGAATCAGGAGCATCATCCAATGTGATGCCTTGGTCTGTCTGCCAAAAGATTAACGCTGAAGTGGAACCATCTACTTTAAAAATCATACAACTTGATCGGACAAATGTTAAAGTTATAGGTGAACTAAAAAATGTATTGATTAGATTATCGTCTAACCCTAAGGTTCATCAGGTTATTGATATAATCGTTGTGGATATTCTAGAAGTGTATGGTCTATTTTTAAGCAGGGACTTGTCGGAGCAGCTACATGGTTACTTCGCAACAGACTGGTCTCACTTATGGCTCCCAGAGAACGGTAAGCCTAATAAGATCAAAGTGAATCGTGAGCGCTACCTTAAGTTCATAGTCACAGATTTGAACGATCCCAATGAACCATACACACCTCCTGTTGATTCACCTGAAGTCCAAGGGATGGACACCTTCTTCGGCAATTTCATGGCTGAGGCTTCACCTATCATCAATCCAGAACAACAATCTGAGATCATAGCATATATGCAACCAACAGCTTCTGTGCAACAGTCTCATGTGCCCGATGGAAAGCAAGTTTGGTCTCTATATTTCGATGGTTCTAAGTCTAAAGAAGGAGCTGGAGTAGGCTGCATCATTATCGATCCGGCAGGTAACAAGACATTAATGGCTTGTAGATTAGAATTTGAATGTACTAACAATACTGTAGAATATGAGGCTTTACTACAAGGTCTCAGAAAAGCTCTGGATATGAACATTCAAAACCTGGTTGTATTTGGCGACTCTGAAATAGTGGTTAGACAGGTAAGAGATTCTATACACTGTCTTTCTCCACATCTCAAAAGTTACCAGTCTGAGGTATGGAGTCTTATGAACAAATTTTCTGCTTTCAATATAAATTCCATTCCTAGACTATATAATGCTGAAGCAGATCTATTAGCTAATGTAGCCTCTAAACTTCTTCCTGCAGAAGGCTTGTCCCCAGACGCATTCTCCGTCGAGATATTGTTCCGACCATCTGTTCCTGACAATATCACAAACTGGAGAGTATTTGACGATGATCAGCAGATCATTAACTTTCTGCATATGGAAGAAACCTTTCAAGGCACGGTGATAGATGAACGCACGCACGACGACAATTTGCATGATTTTACGATAATACCTGATCCGAAATCTCCTGAAGCACTATCGGACATGGTAAATTCCATACCCAAATCTATAGTTAGATTAGAGAAGTTTTATGATTTTGAAGATAAATTTAAAAAGACGGTCAATTGTAAAACCAATAGTTCCTCGTTGTCTTATGAAAAAGTTAATTTAGGAACTAGTGAAAATCCTCAGTGCATTAACCTAGGCTTGGGATGTTCTAGACAAGAAAAAGATGCTTTTGTTAAATTGTTTAAAGAATTTAAGGATGTTTTTGCATGGACGTATGATGATCTTAAAACGTTCGATCCCAATATCATACAACATGTCATCCCGATGAAGCCCCAAACCTTACCCTTCCAACAGAAACTGAGGAAAATGCACCCCAAACTGGAACCGACCGTTCAAAAAGAATTGAATAAACTCCTAAGTGCTAAAATAATTTTTCCTGTTAGGCACACTCAATGGGTGTCCAACCTTGTCCCAGTCTGGAAGAAAAACGAGGAAATTCGACTTTGCGTTGATTTTCGCAACCTTAATAGAGCGTCTGACAAAGACAATTATCATGTCCCACCCATGGAACAGATCCTTCAACAGGTATCTGGTTCCGAGAGGCTATATTTATTGGATGGTTTCTCTGGATACAACCAAGTCCCGATGTCTCCACCAGACCAACTCAAAACTACCTTCCGTACCCCGTGGGGCACTTATGCTTATCGCAAAATGCCCTTTGGATTGATTAACGCCGGTGCTACCTTTAAGAGAGTAATGAATATTGCTTTTCGAGGCTTAATCAATCACTCCGTCGTAGTTTACTTAGATGATGTGACTGTTTATTCTAAAAACAAAGATGATCATCTAGCTCACTTACAAGCTGTTCTACTACGATGTCGTAAATACGACATCTCCTTGAACCCCAAAAATTCCATCTTTGCAGTAGAACAGGGTAAACTCCTAGGGTTCATTATGTCTAGTGATGGGATGATTATTGACCCCGAAAGGACTCAATTCATTGCTAAACTTCCCCCTCCTACATCCAAAAAATCCATGCAGTCTTTCTTAGGCCAGATTAACTTCGTGAGAAGATTCGTCCCCAGCTTCTCCGAAATGGTCAGACCCCTCCAGAACCTGATTAAGAAACACAACCAATATCACTGGGGACCCATAGAAAATCAATATTTTAACACCATAAAGAAGGCCATAATAGACGCTCCGTCTCTCATGAGCCCTGACTTCTCTCAAGATTTTACACTTTATACTTTTGCCTCTGACCGTTCCTATGCCGCAGTCCTAACTCAGAAGAATTTCGAGAACAACGAAGTACCCATTGCCTTTATGAGCTCTTCTTTCAAAGGTGATGAACTTAATTACCCAGTGGTTGATCGGCAAGCCTACGTTGTTTTTAAAGCAGTTAAGCATTTCCGGTCCTATCTTTTAAAGTCAAGGACAAAAGTCATTGTCCCCTACCCTGCCGTAAGGAACTTGTTAGTGCAGAAGGATTTAGGAGAGAAGAGAGCTAACTGGGTCACCTCCTTGCAGGAGTATGACTTAGATATCACCCCAGCTCATATCGTGAGAGGCCAAGGGTTGTGTAAGTTGGTTGCTGATTCAGAATCAGGACAGCAAGAAGATAGTGATACGTCAAACCTAGGACAAAATGATCAAAGTTTGATTTGTTGCATACAAAACCTCGTTAGTCTATGGTACGACGATATTATATTCTGTCTTGAACATGGGTCAACACCCCGTCACCTTGACCCCACCAAGAGAAGAGAGTTGAGACTAAATTCCACCTTCTTTCATCTAATTAACGGTGTACTGTTTCGTCAAAATTTTGATGGTGTACTGATGCGCTGTCTCGAGAAAGACGAAGCAGAAAAAGTCTTGTTTGAGTTGCATGCAGGAGAAGCTGGTGGTCACTTCGGTGGCGACACCACTTCTCATAAGGTTTTAAGAGCCGGTTACTACTGGCCCATGATTTTTAGGGATGCCCATGCCTTGTGTCGCAAATGCATCATCTGTCAGAAAGCATCAGGGCGGTTGTAAAAACCAACCTTTCCCTTGCAACCCGTTTCAGTAGATTCTCCTTTCCAGCAATGGGGCCTTGATATCATAGGTACAGTTAACCCTCCGTCCTCATAACATCACAAGTATATTGTGACAACCATAGATTACTTTACTCGATGGTCTGAAGCTGCTGTGCTAAGAACTGTTAACACCAGTTAGGTGATTGCTTTTCTAAACTCGAATATTATCACTCGTTTTGGCATCCCTGATTGTCTAGTCTTTGACAACGCTTCGTACTTTTCTTCTCTTGAGATGAGCGATTTTTCTTTGGAGAAAGGAATAAAACTGAAGTATTCTGCTAGTTACTACCCCCGGGGCAATGGATTAGTAGAATCAACAAACAAGAACTTGATCAAAATAATCAAGAGAACAGTGGTTGAAAATCACAAGAATTGGCACAATGCGCTGTGGGCTGATAGGGTAACGCCAAAAGATGCTATAGGTAACTCCCCCTTTTTTCTCGTTTATGGCAGAGAAGCAATTCTGCCACCTCACATTCTTCTTCCCTCACTTCAGTTGTCACAAAAAGTCCAAGAAGAAGATTGTCCCCCTTTAGAAAACCGAATTAACGCTTTGATGAAGTTGGAAGAAGTAAGAGCCCAAGCTAAGCGTAAGTTAGATCAACATCAACAATTGGTTAAAAGCTGGTTCGATTCTAATTCTGCTTCGGATAGGAATTTTGAAGTAGGTGATCTTGTCTTGAAGTGGGACAAACCACACGAAGGAAAGGGTGAGCACTCTAAATTTCAAAACTTATGGCTTGGGCCATTTTTAATTGCTGAAAAGTTGGGTCCTAGTTCCTTTTGATTGCAGAATCTTGAAGGGCATCTTGACACCTACCCGGTGAATGGACAAGCCCTGAAAAGATACTTTTCTTGATGACTACCCTTGTATATTATGTATATATTTTTTCTTTTGTTTGCTTTTTTGTTTGCTTTTTGTTTTTTATTTTGATTTGAATTTATCAGTTTGTGCTTTCTTGGAAATACACATACCTGTACATTGAACTAATTCAGACAAAGACGAAAGAGATTTTCTTCGCTGAAATAACTTCTGAAAAATTTGTAGAAACATCAATGATATATTTCTGAAATTCATATCTGTGTTGGAAAAATCTGTTGTTTGAAAGAAGTCTGCTGATTTTGATCCCAAAGTAAAGTTCGTCATGATCATCTATTATCTTTTTACGCTGTCCCTTTTCCGTAAAGGAATGACTCAAAAGATGTCTCCCTGTCTTAGGAAGTGTTTTTTCAAATAAAACGTTTCTGGATCTAAATAAAGGACAGTCCTAAAATAATTCTGATGAGGTCTGAAAGAATTATGTTAAAATATCAAGGTTTTCAGCGTCACCCCACTCAACTATATATCTATAAAATAAAAACAAAATAAAAATTATTAATAAGAGCTGTGGGAAGTGCTTGTAAACCCGCCGGGATACTGAACAGGTCTGCTGGCAGCGGGTAAATGCAAGCATGGCGCCAATACAACTTCGTCGGGGTATTGAATAGGCCCGCTGGCAGCGAAGCAATGTCGGGTACATGAAAATCTGTAAAAAAAAATGTGAAAAAAAAAGAAGGAAACCTCTTTAATGTCCTTTATTCTGATCTAGAACTTCTTGACAGGATACAGATGTCAGAGTGGGTTAAATGGAAACCCTGTCGAGGCTATGGATGCCTACTGGCAGTAGTGGCCATGCCAACAGTATTGGAGATTTTATCTTTAATATCGTGACTTGCTAATCTTAAGATTGTTATTAGTTTTCATCTTTTAAAACACTGCTGGAAAAGTTGGTTTATGATGATGTTTGTACGATTTTCTGGTTGTTATTTTTGAGTTGGAATTATCTTTGCTGCCTTAATCTGAATTGGTATTTTTTGCAGAGATAACTGCTTCTACCAGTGTGTCTCCATTGTTGGCAGCCAACTCACTTTTTCCTATCGTCTATAAGCTTCCTACACCTATGTTTTGCAAACATCAATTTTTTTGTCGCAATTTCCAAATTAACATCATTTTCATTTCTTGCGACATTTACACACTTGTTTTCGTTTTGTTTTCACGACTATAAGCGTGAAAACTGAGCCTTTCAAAGTCACATTTCGATCATTATCTAAACTGTGGACATTTCTTTTGTCATTATAACTATTGCGCTTACTTTTTATTGATCATTACACGACTGGCAATATCCTTTGATCGGTTCTCATACTTCGATTCATTGTATAACTTGGTTTTATTGAAGGCATTTAGCCTTTGGATTTGCACTTCATGTGACTTGCCTGATCATTGATTATATGAAAATGCATAGGGGTTATGATTTATTTTGTTTATATATATATGATATAATCCTTATGTTATTCTTTTTATAACTTTTGGCTTGTCAACTATACGAATGTCATTTTGGCACCTTGATTGAACTTTTGATTATATGAATTAATACTTTGGCGCATAGTTGATTTTGGGTTTTGATTTACATGTCGGATGTTTGAATACTATGGCATAAAATTTGTGTGTATTAACATACACTTTTGATTTCATTCATTGTACGCATGGATTAATGGTTGAACTATTATTATGGAGTGAACAACTATGAAATTTGGTGGTTGTACTTGGATAATGAATATTATGCATGGCATACTCCACCACCTTCGTATGCTCGCATTTATGCTTACCCCTTTTGGCTCGTTCATTGTTGTTGGTTCGGGTAGCTCTGTTACTATGTGTGTTGGTGAATTCGAACCCTTCCCTTACCATGCATTCGGCTCCATGGCCTCAGTCGTGCGAGTTGAACCCAATGGCAATCAAGCCCTGTTAATGTTTGACAATGCCCGCCAAGATTTGAAAGACAGTGCATGGCTTACCTTCGTGAAACGATTCGAGGGTTTTAACCTTTGTGTAGCATGATAGTTTTCCATGAACTTCGATGGTTGTCGAGCCAAGGTCAGCGATATATAGTTGGAGATTGATGAATAGTTCATCAACTCGGCTACAGGGTTAGCTCCTTCAGGACAACGTTGGTTTAAGAATTGCAAGGTCGAGGAAGTGCCATGGACCCTGTTGTTTCAATCTCGCAAAGTCACCTCCTGTGACAGAGGTATGCTCGTATCTATGCTCAAACCACGATGGAACGATTTATTGATGATAATCAAACAGTTCGTGACCTGTGAAGGTCGATACGGACTTGTGTTCCTCCACCACCTGCATTTGCTTATGGTTTTTATGGGATACTCTCTCAATATGCCCTATTATTTGCATCGTAGCCTGTTTAAAATGTCGAAGAAGTTCAAAAGGCACCAGGTCGACAGTAGCCTATTTCATTATGGGCTTGTTAAGCTTATCATTGTCTATCATTTGAGTTTGCACGGGGATAGCTGGAGCATTTTAGTTGCTCGGAATGGTTTCGAGGATCCGAACCCTACACAGGTTGACAAACCTGTGGTGAGTGAGGTCAAGGCTGTACCCCGGTTCCCTACCATGTCCTACTGCCTAAACCCTCGGCCAACCCTCCTGTCGACTTACCCCACACTGTGACTAAGAGTGTTGAGACTGTTAAGCCTGTGACAAAAAAGCCCAAGGCAAATCCTATTGCTAACGATAAGGGTAAAAAGAATGCACGTTTGATTTCACAGATGACAAGGAACAAGCCAAAACCCCCTGTCGATCCAAACCCTATCATCTTGAGTGAGGACTCCGATTCAGAAGTCGAGCGTTTCTTGGCCAACGAGTACCCCTACTCGCAAGGTTTATGTAGAAAACCCCCTTTTGATTTTGTGTCAAACCTACCCCCCTGCCTAAAGGACGACCCTAACTACCCAGGTATTAAAGTGCCTTGTGAAACCCTCGATCATTTGCCCAAACCCTCGTCTGCTCTATCTAAACCCACGCAGTCACCCTGTGATCAATGCAATTCATGGTTAGAGCGATATTATATTGATGTTCCGATACTCAAATCAAGGATTCAATCATTGGAAGACCAGATTGCAGTCCTAACCAGTCAAAAGTCCAAGCTCCAAACGACAGATAAAAAGCAAAAGACAACCGGCTCTATCCTATTCAAAAATGTGGAATCAGCCACGGCTGTTGTAAATTCCAAGCTGGTATGAGAAAGCAGCCTCGTCGCTACACAGGTATGGTTTTGACATCGTTTTGTTTTGTAAATAATCTAGACTGTTATAATGTTTTCAATTCAGTTTTTAAACAGTTCTGTTCACACCTGGATGGCTCTGTTATATTGCGTGCATTCTATATATAGCTTTGCTTTGGATAAAAAGAAATTTCGATTCGATATATGATCTGATTATTCCCAGTATAGAAATCAATAGATTTTGATTGGATTTGAGTGATCTTCGTTTGAATTTGATTGATTGGCTTGCCTTGTTAAGATGACAAAATTAATAGTTTGCCTTCAAAATGAATTGGTTTGTATCCGATTTGAAATGGAAATTTTTCATATTCAGTTTAGAAGACAATCATGCTCGGATTCAATTTGGTTATGATCTATATGCTATGGTTGGTAAACGGTTTGATTAAGTTTGACTGTTACGATTTTGCTCGGATTTGATTTCATTATCATTGGTATGACTGGTAAATGTTTTCGGGAAGATACCTGTTACGATGTTGTGTCGTGTGATGTTCTATCTTTGATTGTTTCCAAGTTAAGGATAATGACTCTGTCTCTTTGATGAAAATGTTACGCTCAGATAACATTCGCACCCGAATTGGAAATGAATCCGAATCATAACAATTATGTGAAAATCTTAGGTAATCGATTCGCTTTTATTCTAATTTGGCAAGTTTGTCCTATGAGTCGAGTTCAGATTATAATTGATACTCTGTATTTTAAATTTGTGAAATGAATTGGTCAAACCCTGATATGATTCGTTTGGTTGAAACGATTGTGATCAAAATTAATCGATCTTGTTTGCTTACTGTGCAATGATCAACGATCGAAATCTATAACAAATCTTGTTTGATTAATCCTGTTATGATTTTGTTACGAGTCAATTATGGTTTGAATTCGTTTACAGCCTAAATCGCTTGCTATGCAGTTATCGTGATAATCCTGTTCGATTCATAAGTGTAACGATGTGTTTGCGATTTGTTTTATTTTCAATTGGATATCAAAACGATCTCATAACAGATGGATTCGATTTGTTGAGAAATGATTATGATTATGTTTCATATGATTTCATTTACCCGATTTATGACTATAATCGGAACAGAGTATTGCTATCTCTGTACTCAGTTAATGATGTGGATCCTGTTTGAGTTCATAACAGAATATCGATTTCAATTTATGATCCATTCTCAAATGATTGTTGGATATAAATTGAATGGAATTTGTTAAAAGATTTGATTTAATTTCAATTCTGATTCTGTATCTTATTTTAGACTAGCTACAGAATCAGATGATTCTGTAGCTAAGTCTGTAGAATTAAATTTTTATTGTTTTATTAATAAAATATCTCTCTAACTTATCTATTTCTGACTTGTTTCAGGTGAGTTCGAAATTACATGGGATTTGATGGACAGTTTAGAGGATATTTGAAATATTTTGGTTTCATTTTAGTTTCTTAGTTTAGATGATATTGGGAATATCTTCCCAGATTATGTAAACAATTTTATAACTTCCACAGGGAGGTTTTACCCTGTGGAAAAACTTATAAATACTTTTTATTTTTGTAACAAGGATCATCCTCATTCGTGGGAGAACAAGGATATGGAATTTTAATACAGACTGAGACAGAAATTGATGTTCTGCTACAGCTTTAGCTTTCATAATATCAATGTTTTGTTTCATGTTTATGTGTATCAATTTTCATTTGGTTAATAACTACTTTAGCTATCTTAGTCTTTTGCAAATGATATGATTTAATCAATATAATCCATATCTGATTTCTTCCAGTATTTAAAAACATAGCAATTACTTGTTTCAGTTTGTGAATGACAACTTTCTCTTCTTCATCAATTGAATCAATAAGTATAAGTTTTTGCATAACAGGTTTACCTAATTGCAGAGATTTATAAATCATATAATTGTTATGATTTTTTATGTCTTGTTTGTCCTGTAAACAACTCAAAGAGCATTGCAGCTATCGTTTACGAGAAGCTTCTGGATCATCCGATGCGAGTTTCCTTCCTCCGACCAGCTTCGAAGTCATCATACACAGGACAAACTTGGAGCGTTTCCAGGTCAGTTTGTCAATTGTTTGTTTAGTGTATTTATTAGTAGTTTAGTTTAGATATAAGTTTAGTTAGATTTATAGGTGTAATTAGTATATTAGATTGTTTAATTTCAGTAAGTTCTATTTCTTGTTCATAAAATTATAAAAATCAAAAAATATCTCTCGCTGTCTTAGGGAAGAATTTTAATGAGTTTTTTAGGTTTTAATTAAATCTGTATTTTGTAGATGTTGTACATTTTGTAAATAAGTTATATTGCAGTTAGTAGTTAGACAGTTCAGAATTAGTATAATATTAGTAAGTAGTTTGTAAATAGTAGATTAGTTTGTTTGTTTAATAGTTAGTTTTAATTAGATTAGTTAGATTAGTTTGTTTTATTTATTGTTAGTTAGTTTAGTTAGTTTAGTTTTAGTTAGATTAGTTAGTTTTGATTAGTTTTCTCTTTGGTCTTCCTAGGACCTTAGATCGGCTAACGAAGCCGCTAAACCCGTCAGGGTGGTTCATTCCAAACGGCTTGGGTTATTAGACAACCTCGGACCAGTTCCACTCTCTCAGTTGACGGACGGTCAATTTCGCCCGTCAACACTTTCCCAATTCCTCCATAAACCTCTGTAACCAAATCATTTCTTTACTAGCCTCTGTAGCAGCAACATACTATTATTATGTTGTTAAAAGTGAAACAATATTTTGTAGTTTTGAAATCCAACTTAATGTTGTTCCAAATACAATAAAAACATACCATGTTTTACCCCTCCTTCTATGTTTATCACCTACCATATCAAAAACAACATATCCCTGTAGATTAGTGTATGAACCTCCAAAACTTAATGCATGAGTAGAAGTACCTCTAAAATACCCGAGAATCCAATTTACCGCCTCCCAATGTTCTTTACCTAGATTGTTCATATACGTTCTCATAACTCCCATTGTATGTGCAATATCTAGTCTTGTGCAAACCATCGCATACATCAAGCATCCAACTACTAATGAATAAGGGACCCTGGACATGTATTATATCTCCTCCTGTGTCTTGGGACACATTTCCTTTGTTAATTTGAAATGGTTGGTCAAAGGTGTACTAACTGGTTTTGCATTCTTCATTCTAAACCTCTCCAACACCTTCTCTATGTACTCACCCTGAGACAATGTAAATTTGTGATTTTTCCTGTCTCTTTTTATTCTCATACCAAGGATTTTCTTTGCAACATCCAAATCCTTCATCGCAAATGAATTATCTAATTTCTTCTTAAGAACATTTATATCCTACATATTAGACCATGCAACAAGAATGTCATCTACATACAATAGAAAGATAATATAGCTTCCATTTTCTATCCTTTTAAAATAAACACATTGATCAGAATGATATCTGCTATAACCATTGTTGGCATAGGGAAAGACCCAGGGTTCAACGCTACAAAAATGCACCAACAAAACCCTAACTACCAATCCTTTCGACAACACCTGCGAAGCAGATGAAGTCTCACCCGAGGTAGAGGATGGGGTGGTTGCAAAACTCCAATGTCTGCAACCTTATCTAGGACACAGATCTGTGATTAAAACACCTTAACAAAGCACTTAGCAATTATAGTTCATTAATATTCAACCTTAGTTTACAACGTATCGAAACCCTAACAATAGAGCAGTGCAATATTCACATAGATCCAATAGATTCAAGTATTAAGCATACCAACATAGGTCAGATCTAGCATTCATTCACATTATTCAACACTAAGCTATCATATCAGATTCATCTAACATACATCATCGCACTAATAATTTAACCACATAAACAAGAGAACAAACATAAAGAACATAGAAATCACAATGCAAGATATACCTAGTTCACCCCACCTTGGAGCTACGTCCACCAAATCTTCTTCTTTATTTCTTTTTGTCAATATTCTACATGCGCAGAGCCATGATATCTTACTCCACAGAGGATAGGAGATCTACGCACCTCGCTAGATCCTCCTTCCCTGAAGTACAACACAAAGCCTTCCACGGTCTCTTACAATCACTTGCACTTAGCTCTGCAAGTCTCACATGGTATTCACAAAGAAATGACAATTACCACTTTCACTTAGCATCACATACTTGTCCCCCCTTCGATCACATAGATCAAACTCTAGAACTTATCACACACTGGCCTCTTCTTACATCACCTAGATATCTATTTATACATTACAAAATGGGCCTAAACATGGGTCAACATCTCCATTCCCATTACATAAGCCCAAAACCCAAAAATCCCTAAAAAGGGGTTGAGATCCCGCAATCTCTGCTTCGACTTGTGCTCCATATTCGATAGCCTGTCAAAGTCCCAAAAGTAGGTCAAACATGACCAAGGATCCTCAAAACTTGCTCAAGGGCCAACAGGCCCCCAACACTCACCTGTGACTTGTCCCGAGTCACTCTAGTCTGGGTAGTTGTGCTTCAAAAGCCTCAATCTTGTCTCGATCTGCTTCGACCTATTGTTGTTCTAGGGCCTCCTTCTCGGTAAACTCTTGGATGACTGCTTCATTGATAGGTCCCTCTAAACGTTGTTCGAATACAACAACTACTTGTTCCAACTCTGTGCCTCAGCCTTCAATCTCCTCAAACAGTTGGCAAGCTTTGTCTTGGACTGGTTGGAGCCTTTGAGTCACTTCCATGACTTTGCTCTAAATGGTGTGGACTTGTTGTTGAGAAGTGAGTTGTTCTTGGGATCGATTCATCCTTTCAACTGTTGACAGGAGCTTCAACTGCGCCTGTACTATTGTTGCTTTTCCTCCTGGAGCTATGACTCTAGTACCTTCAGCTCAGTATATTTAGTGATTCTCTCACAATTTTGTGCACTGTGATCACTTAGCTGTCTGCATTCTAGAGCGAATGCTCTGATCCTTTCGACTGCGCTTCAGGTAGTGGATTCTCTTTGATCTCGCACGTCCTATGGGGTACTTAGCATTGTTAATAGCTCGAGGTCTAAGATTCTTTGTAAAAGATGTTGGATAGATTCCGTGAGATGCTCTACTTAATGTTCCATTGGGTCTTCCTCCTTTTTCTCTAAGCCTGTCACAGAGCGAAGTTCTCTGCTGACTGTTTCTTTTACTCCCACCTCCTCTGCGAGCAACTTCTCTTTCTCTTGCTGGATATGAAATTTCTCTTCTTCAAAATTAGCTTGGAAGGCATCCTTCTCTTGCTGTTGTTACACATTATTTTCATCATCCCTATGATCGTTAATGATGTAAACCTATCTGTTGCCTTCAGAGGGGTCAGTGGCTTGAGTTCCTAAAGAGAGAAGGGAGAAGAACTTTTCCTGAGAAAAGAAGTTGCATTTTCCTATGTAAAAACCTTATAAAAAAGGAAGTTCGCAGGTTTCTATATAGGCAGGGTGCGAGAATGACCCATTCTTGCAGGTTGCACTATAGCTAGGGTGCGAGGTGTTCACAGGTTGCTCTATAGCTAGGGTGCGAGAATGCCTGCACGTGGGAAAAATGAGCATTTTATCGAATCTTCTAGAAGGAGAAACTTCTATGGTGAGGTGGCATCCAAATGGTTTGGATCTTACTCACTTTCATGATTTAGTGGGATCATCCTAACCTCCTCACCTTATCTTCTTCAACTTATAAAAGGAGAGGATTTCTCATGGAGAAAGTTAGCTTGAGTTAGCTTTGTTGGTTCATGAGCTTATTCTTGATTGGCTTGGAATTATTAGCTTGGTTGGGATGGCTTTGAGATTTGTCAAGATAGATTATGAATATCATCAGATCTATGCTCTCATAATTCTTGGAGTCAAAGTGTGTGGGGAACGAAGGACAGTTGGAAGGGACCTTACTACATCAAGGAAACGGTTGTAATCTCTCTTTCATATTTAATATGATACAATAATATGATTCTTTCCCATAAAGCTAATTTAATTTATTGTATAACTCATTGATCATATACATAGATTCACTATTGAATAGACTGTGCTTTCTTCACTTCGATTGGTTTGTATTGTTTTGGTCTTGATTGTACGAGAGCATTGGAGCGAAGCGGGAGAAACAAAGACCAAAAGAAGTGATCATAAGGTATTTACTTTGTTCTTGCCTCCTAATTCATTCAATAGTCAAAATCTAGGGAAAGAGTATTATTCTGTCATGCTTTGTTCTAAATCTAGGTGGATCTAGGGAGATCGGTTTGTGTCCGCACTTACGGATTTATCCAATAACAAAATTGGCGACTCCACTGGGGAAAATATTGTTTCCTATTTAGTCTAGTTTCCCTTTCTTTGATTTCTTGTTTTTTGGTTTCTGAGTCTGTGGAAGACCCATCAAGACTCTCTGTATTTGAAAGTTCACTCAAAATTTTTGTACTTTTTCCAAATTTTGTGTTTACAAACATTCTCACTTTGTACCCTTTAGTGGCCTGCGAGAATCATCTGAGTTCGCACCCTACTGTGTAATCCAGTGCGAGATGTTTGCACCCTACCTGTGTCCAGCCTGTGAGAATACCTAATTCTCACACTGTACTCTACTACTAGCCTGCGAACTTATTTGTAAAAAATTTTGGATTGGGTCTTGTCATTTTTTGATGCCCAGTTTTGCTTTGAACAGCTGAATTGAACTTTTGGAGCTTATATTGATCTGTTTACAGTCTGCTTGACATTATTTGAGTTTCTTATAGCCATCTTTTCTTTGTTTGGTTTTGAAGGATTAGTCTCTTGCTTTGAGTGTCTTTCAATTACAAAGCATGTGTTCTCTTTAGAATTGTTTAGGGAAAGATCAGATTTCTTCCTGAATAGTTCGCTTTAAAAGAGAATTTTTTTAGTTTGGGTTTATTTGTTTTAAGAAAGTTCATTATTGCTTTTAGTGAAATTTTTGAAACAAAAAGATTTAATTTCTTGCTTTATATTATATTGGGGGCATCCTTGCATTTGAAGTAGAGAAATTGCATGATTCTTGGCATTTTTTGATCTTAAATTATGAAAATTTTTCCCATGAATCGTGCATTGGTGTTCAGTACCTTTTTCTCTTTTCTTGAGAATCTTTATATTGAGGAGTTTAATATATTTTGGGACATCGTGCATTAGGGAATGATAAATGTTTTCTCCTTCTCGTAGCATAGCTTTCATCGAAATAAAAAGATTGCATCTTCATATCTTTGCATAATTTTTGGGTCGGTCAAAACACCATATTGTCCACGCCATCTTCCTTTTGAGTAACAACAGCCATAAAATAAAGCGCTTATAAAACTTGATTAGACATTTTTATATTTTCTAGTAGCAAACCTACATTAGATTAGTTGTAGGGCTTTGGAATAGGTGTGAAAGATAACTTTCCAAAGCTACAAACAAACATAGAATCTTGAGTTATGGAGCGGTTAAATCCACTTATTACATTTTGTCCTGGGAAGCCCTTCTAACACAAGGGTCAATCACGAGGTCGCATTGAGACTGGCAGAGTTACTCACCTTGCTTTGTTGGTCTTGGTGTAGAGATTGCACGTATTACGGGGGTCACTTGAAGGTATACCCACAATGATGAGTGGAAGCCTCTCAAGTTGATTTCGGGCTAGATACCCTGCCCTTGCGTGTGGATCGGACTGTTGACTGTTCCCCCAGGATTTATTGTTGTCAGTGGTAACCTTAGTGTCCTATCTCTTTAGGGTCTTTACACAAGGTGGCTGTGGAGGGGCAAGTCTTCACGGTACCTGGAATCGACGTTGGCCAAACTCACTCAGGCTCCTTGGAGGGTATACCCACGATTATGTGTGGGAGCTTGCACCAGGGTGTAAGTCCATTAAGCAGGTCGTCAACATAACTTTTTCACCCGCTCTATCTTAGCCCCTTCTTACTTTGTTCCCGCGACATTGGATTTCATCACCAACTAGTGTGCTCATTGTAAGAAGGTTTTGTTTGTTTGCTTGCTTACTAGATTTTTAGCGTGTGCTGTTTGTTTTTCTTAGCAGACTCTAGGTTGGAGTTATTTAATGGCATTAGTTCCCAAAATGACCAATGAAGGAACCCCTGCTCCGGGGGGAACTTTTGTTTTTCCTTTTTATGGAAACATTGGTCCTCCTCACATCGCTACTTTGAGCCTTCCAGGTCTCACTATTGGATTACCGGTATGGTTGTTTTCCACTCAGGTAATCCCGAATGCAGTAAGTGCTTCTGTCGTAAGCACTTCTGCCCAAGAGCATCAACCTCATGTTGAACCTTCACCGTATTCACCAGTAAGGTCTTCTTTTCCTTCTTCGCTTGCAAGGTTGCCTTCCATTCCATCTTCTTCATTGGGTGAAAGTTCTAAAACTAGTAACCCAGTGAATAAGAAGAAGAAGAAAAGGAAGATTAAGAAGAAGAAATATAAACAAGGGTCAAAACCTCCAACCACTGTCAAACATGTTGGAAAACAACCAGTTACTGTTAATCGTGCTGGGAGTGTTGATGATGTCAATATTTCCCAAACAACCCGTAAGCCCAAGTACCCTTGCAGGCTTTGTAAGGGTAGCCATCTTCTTAAGGATTTCCCTGGTCTATCCAAGGTTATCGACGCATGGTCTACACACCCTTGCCAACCCACATTGTTAGCCTCTGAACAACATGCTGACAACCCCCCGTCAACCAGTCATGATACTGTTGGGAAGAAGAAAAGTAGAGTCAAGTTCCTGTGCATGTTATGCAAAGGGAGTCATCTCACTCACCTTTGCCCTTGTATGAACGAAGCCTTGAAATTCCTGGAAGACATGACTGTTTCACAGCCTCAACTTCCAGCTGCTTATCGCAAGCTTTCTCTCAACCCACTTGTAGTTGATGGAATGATCACTCCAGTTCCCCTGTCGGTTAGTCTGGTTGATCAAGTGGTCAATATGGTCACATCCTTAGTTGAACCATTAGACCAAGTGGTTGATTCAATCGCATCCTCGGTCAACCCCACTCTCCCGTTAGGGAGTGAAACCTAAGCGGTCGATTCGTTTCCACCTGTCGACCCCATTCTCCCCTTGGAGAATGAAACCCAAGTGGTCGATCTGATCTCTCCATAAGTTGATCCTACTCTCCCGCTAGAGAGTAAACCTGATACTACCCATGTTTTTCTCATTGATACAGACTCTGCCATGTCAGGGGGTATTCCTCCTTCTCCCGTAGGACCCCCTCCAAGTAATGAGGCCATCCATTTTGATTGGGATGTGCTACCTGGACCTCGTCTTCCCTCTTACATGCCTTTCCAAATTACAGTACAGGTTTGTGGTTGGGATGTTCCTCAAACATTGATAGATGAAGGTTCGTTTGTTAGTATTTTGTCCTCTATTGCTCGGCAAACTTTGGGTTGTCCTCCACTTGCGCCGGTTACGCAGAATCTGTTAGATTTTAACAGAAGAACTAGTCAACCTTTAGGGACCCTTCCTCAGTTTCCTGTAACTTTGGGAGGGAAAAATGTCTTTATTGATGTCATGGTAGTCCAAGACCCCTTGGATTTTTCTTTACTCCTTGGGTGAGATTATGTCTATGCCATGAAAGCTATTGTCTCTACTCTTTTTCGTGTGATATCTTTCCCTCACGATGGACGAGTTGTGACTGTTGATCAAATTTCATTCATTGACCCCACCTAGATTGCCTCCCTGAATGGTTCTTGTATGCAGACAGTATCGCCCCCGCCACAGGTCAATTATGTGGCGTTGTCACCCATGGCTTCAACTTCTGATGACTTAGATCCAGTAGTTGACATGGTAATCTCTTCGATAGGGTTGTTAGAGCCTGATCTCTTTACTCTTGTCACGACCCTCGACATGGTGTCCTTCCATAGTGTATTTCTTCCTTTCAGTGAAGACCTCTTGGAGCCATGACCGAGTTTTGTGCCTTGACATGGTGTCATTCCAGAGCATTGTCCTCTTGGAATCCATGATCAAGAAGAGAGGTTACGAGGATAGTTTTTGTGTCTCTGTAACAACATCGTTAAAAAATGAAACAAAGGTTACGAGGATAGTTTTTGCATCTCTGCGGAAACCTCGTTAAAAAATGAAATAGAGGTTTTGAGGATAGTTTTTGCGTCTCTGAGGCAACCTCGTTAAAAAATGAAACAAAGGTATTTGAGCATAGTTTTCTAATTTCAAGCTCATTAAAAAATGAAACCACTTGAGGATAGTTTTCTCATATCTGTAGCAACCTCATTAAAAAATGAAATAGAGGTTACGAGCATAGTTCTTGTTTCTATGTCAAGCTCATTAAACAATAAAATAGTTTTCCCCCTCTCTGTTTGAGTCAAGTCCTTCGTCTAGTATTTGAAGCTTCTTTTCCTCTGCCTTTGTCATTGGATGAAATGAAGCTTGGGGGGCATTTGCCTCAGCCTCTGGACTTCATGTTGAAGTTTGAGCTGCTAGCTTCTTAAGCTGGGGGCTAAGTACCAACCATGTGTTGGGAAGTCACAAGCATAGTTTTATATGGTTCAAGCTTGTGTAAAAATGAAACCACTTACCTCAAGCATAGTTTCCTCTGGTTCAAGCTTGCATAAAAATGAAACCAGGTCCAAGCATAGTTTTGTTTATTTTTTAATCTTGTGTAAAAATAAAATCTATCCCAACCATAGTTTTGCTTTGTTTTAAAGCTTGTGTAAAAATACAAACAATCCCGAGCTTAGTCTTTGTCCGTTCTCGCGCTCGAAAATACATGAGAACGCGATTGAGCATACTTTTATCACTTTTTCGGGCTCAACAAGGTTATACGAAAAAGGAACCCCCCTAGAGTCCTCTTTAAGCTCTTTTCAGACTCTCTAAACATGAAAAGATTGCCGAGCGATCTTGTTCTTTTCACGCTCGTTAAAGTATTTGAAGAAAACGTTCGATGAGCGATAGTTTATCACTTTTTCGGTCTCGTTGAACTAATTTATGAAAAAGGGACTGAGAGAGTTCTCTTTTAAGTTTTTTTCCAAACTCTATAATCTTGAAAAACCTTCGATTTTTCTATCTCTGGACTCGTTAAACAAACATTGACAGAACCGCCATGGGACCGAACCACTCCTTCCTAGGGTTTGTTAAACATACTCCGAGGGACTCATCCGAAGGATGAACTTACATTACAAGCACATGTTATCCTCCTCAAGCTTGCGTAAAAATAAAGAGGTACTTGCCAGAAATGGTTGGGGAAAAATTGGGAAAAAAATGTATCTAAACCTGTATTCTGTGGAAGAGTCGCTTTTGAACATAACACCCTTTCACTCGCCTTGTGTCTAGGTTGGAAAATCTACTTGTCTCTTGATCATACTCCTATAAAATTACAAATTGGTCTGTGATCCTTGTTGTTGAGTCAGCATTTCCAAGACAGTTGTCGTGTCGTCAATATGTTCAAAAAGATGTTCAACCCGAAAAGCCTTCTATTGCGTCGACCATTTCTACAATCTTTAAGCCATCTATTGCGTTGGTCATCCCTGAGTCAGTCCTGAATCACTTGTTACTCTGATCTACTTCAAATCTTGTTACTTGTTTCGTGTCATTGATGGGGGATACATTAAGGCCCTCTTGTGACGAGTCTTTTTCTGTCGACTTCAACTCATTATCCAGGAATTAGACTTAGAAACTAATTGGTACCTTGGAACTTGCATGCCTCAATGGCAGGTTTCCTCGCTTTTGATAGTGGGTTTTCATTATCGACCCCTGATCGAGAGATTCCATCGAGTGTTCGAACTCAACTCATTGATTCACATTCGTTGGATTGTACTAGTGTACCTTGGGAGTCATTGACATTAATGGTGATTTCCCTCACACTTGTTAAGGGTATACACTAATGATTGGTAATCAAGTGGTTTCTACCATGTTCGACTTCGACACATGTATTCACATGGTTAGATTCGTACTATAGAGTGGCGGAGATGAAGACCCTGGATATTTTCTAACAGATCCAGGTTGCGTTGGAGTATATTCAGTGTACTGTTG
>ML779739.1:486763-503538 GCA_009831015.1 Picea engelmannii | reverse complement strand
ACCACGTGCTCCAAGGGTGCCACTCGCTGATTTGCATTTCTTTCCGCGACGTGCCCTTCAGGATGCACCACATGCTCCAAGGGTGCCACTCGCTGACTTGACGAATTGGTAGAATCTATAACCCCTGGAGTCAACACTCCGCCGGGTGAACTTGTGGGAGACTAAGGGCTTCTAAGTAATAAGGCCCTCACCTTATTGCACGCCCCTTCGAATCACGTGAGCGACTGTCGCAGTCTGCCCTCACAGCATCGTGGATCCCCTCGAACTAGGTAATCGTTAACCTACAGTTCAAATCGTGAGCGACTGTCGCAGTCTGCCCTCACGGCATCGTGGGTCCTCTCGAACTAGGTAATCGTTAACCTACAGTTCGAGCCATGACGGGAGTGCTAATAGGCTGTGGCAGGGCTGCTGACACACCTCTCTCTCAATCTCTCTGGAACTCGTGTGTGGCCCCTTTACTCCATATGTGAGCCTGGTCGGCAAGCTATCGTTAGCCTGCATCATCAACCATCATGTCAGATCATGTCAACAACATATCATAAGATCAATAGCATATCATCAAAATGAAACGATATCATCATAAATGAAACAACTCAAATAGCCCACTCCCTGACTCCATCTGGAGTCCAAGGGAGTTCCACCGATGCCTCTGCATCCTCAAGGTCTGAAACCCTGCACACTCAATGAAACTGAGTCAATAGAACCTGTATACAACAATAGTAAAACATCCTGTCATCAATCATGACACATCATCATCAAGGTTAAGTGGTTCATCATCATAAAATCCAGATCACTTGCTAGCAAGTGTCCTCAAAGAATAAGTTTTGTCAGTGCGCCAGAGTGGGATGTTACAGGCGTCCACTAGTCATAGCGGCGAGCACAGCTGCTCGTCGCACGATCGACCGCCATGGTGGTGGTAACCCGATGCACTACTCCAGGAACCCCTCGTCTTGGATGCGGATCCACATGCCCTTAGGCACGTCCTGTAAAACCGTCTCTAAAAGATGACATATATCATCAACCTCAACTCCGGCCGCCGCCGGAGGAGCGTGCGATGGCCCCACACCAGGGTCATCAAAACGACGCCTCTGCGCCGGTCTCCCGGGCTCTACTGGTCCCCCAGCAGCCTTGTCCCACTGACGCCTCCCTCCACGTGGCGGTCTCTCCCGCTCTCGCTAAGCTGGCGCTCTATATAACTCCACCTCGCGCCCGCGAGGTGCCAAATCTGCACATGCACAAAACAACAAACAACAGATCGTATCAGTATCTATACATCATACATATGAACTGATAAATCAAAAGCTAACATAAATCAACAACATACAAATACACAGCATACCTCGATGGTCGAATACCTCCCCAGGAGGCAATACCATGTCCGGGTCCCCCCGGAAGTCCACCCCAGCATAAGGGAACTGAAGTATGACTTGCAACATTTGCTGCCATATCTGTGCCTCTTGCGCCGTAAAATAATGACCGCCTTCGCCATCACCGTGGCGAACCAAAATCACGGACCATCGCCTCAAACGCGGCTCTCGAACCCCTGGTGCCTCTAAAAGCACCCTCGGGCGCAGCATCGGCACCCTCTCCAAGAAATAGGCTACCAGGATCGAGCCGAAAGAAAACTCCCCGGCACCTGTGGACCGACAACGGTCCAGCTGTGCGATCATCCGCGCGTGCAGTGTATAAACCCCAGGAGAACCGCTCATGGCCCACCACCACCCTCTCCATCAATCGCAGCTCGCCACCACTGATCCGGTGGGTCGCCCGTGACCCATACACCCGCACAATCATCGCCACTACGCAACGATGCAACAGGGCATCTATACCACTAATACTCACTACAGTCCCAGACATGTAGTGCTAACCTGAGCAATATCGCTCGGCGACATCCCGCAGAGATGTATCCCTCGGCAGCACAGGCTCTGCCGGCATCAACGTTCCCCGGAAGGGGAGTCCAGTCAAGAAGTATATATCCTCCACCGCAGTGAAGGGGATCTGCTCTCCTCGCATGAGGAAGCAACGCAAATCTGGGATCCACATCTGGACCAGGAACTGGAGTAAATACTCCTGTGCCCGTATCAACGGGCACTCAAAAAACTTTAGCAACCCACTGGTTGCTAAAGCCGCTCAAACCGCCGGATCTTCATTGGCCACAGCATCTCGCAGCTGCGACCAATCTCGCTCACACCATCGCACATCCATAATCACTACTGGTCACCTGCACACAACACATAGTCCTATATCAACTTATGCAACCATCCAATGCATCAAAAAGACTCCCCTTTTTTACCCTTCAAACTTGCCTCAAAGGCGCGGTTTCACCACCCACAAGCGCGCACACATGCGCACCTGTTCACTATACAGGCGCGCACGTATGCGCACCTATTTTTCTCACAGGCGTGCTCGAAAGCACGCCTGTTCACACTACAGGCACGCGCTAGTGCGCGCCTGTCAAACTCACAGATGCGCCCTAGTGCGCACCTATCCACCCCACAGGCGCGCACTTGTGCGTGCCTGTTACCTTCACAGGTGCACCCCTAGGGCGCACCTTAAATTCCCCTTCACGCGCACCACCGCGCGTTTATTCAGCGGACAGGCGCGCACATATGCATTCCTTCCACTGAATCGCCCGCGCATGTGGGCCCACACCCTACCAAAAAAACCCTCTAAAACCCTGTACGGCCCCCCGTACCTACCCTACCCAAAAATTAGAAACCTATTTCTATGCAGGAAGATCAGACCACTAACCTGTAACTCACACACCGTCAATCGGCTACCTCGTGCTCCCTGAATCACCTAATCTCCTCTGAATCTGCTCAAAAACTCACTGTAACAGCAGGTACAAATGAGGTGGCAATGTGGGCCCTACAGCTATATATAGGCCTTTTTCCAAACTTCCACTCACCATTCCGGGAGCCCACGACGTCCATTTGTCGAACCGTCTTCAGCCACGGGATCAGCATCCCGCCACCTACATCACAGCTGTCCCTGGGCCGCTTTTCATCCTGGGCCCCCGGGGCACCTTTTTTTTCCATATCATGGTCAGGTACGCATGCGCATAGTCACATTTTTCAAATACATGCTCATATATTTGATTCTCTTCAGATATTGTTCACTTTGGGTATTTGGTTGTTCTGTGTGCAGGTACTAGATCATCGGTTATTGGCATCATCCCTTCAGGTATATATATTCAGCACTGGCATGTAGTCTCTCCCGTTGTATTGCATTTACATTTCCAGTCACACCCTCTGATATTGGCCTCTAGGATATCCATTCCCGGCTCTGCAGTACTCACACCTCCCTTTGCATCTTCAGTACTGTAACCTGGTAGCATTCTCACCCACATGAGTTGTCCCATTCATATCACCTTTTGGCACTTTCGACACTCATGTTGTTTTTCATTACCCTTTAGGGATGGGAGTCCCGATAGTCTTTCATCATGTAGTAGATCAACCACATACTTCTTCTCCTCATTTTTCTAGCTTCCCATATGGACTCCCAGATCATCACTTTATGGTTATGTTCTTTTTACCTGCACCTCCGCAGGATCGCGAACCCACCATTTCATCCACCATCTGTTTGCCCATCTGCGAACCTATCTTCATTTCACCTACCTCATACAGAAACTCGCCAATGGGGCCCCCACCCTTCATCAGTTTTCCAAGAAATTTCTGCCCTCCCTGGGGCACTCATTTCACACTGGGGCACCCGTTTCTGTATTTGTACACTTTTCCAAAATTATTCATTATTTATTGTACAAACGCCTTTATTTCCAGTCATTACATTTTCTTTTGTCGTCACCGTTGGCGACTTTCTTTCTCTTTTGGCCACACGCAACCCATGTCACCCTTGGTTGGAGCATTACTTATCATCTACCCTCGCCGGCATCGTCCATATCTTCAGAGTACTACCCAGGTCACTTACCATTTATCCTCTGAATTTTTTCACCTTGTCCCGCCTCTGGCACAACTTATCCTCGGTCTTGGCGTCCCCCTGACACTCGACCTTGTCACACGGTTGCGGCCATGGTTTATCTCATACATCCTCCAGCCAAGGGAAGTCTTGAGTCTTCCCACTTATTGACCTCGTCCATGTACCTCTACCACTTCTTCACCTCAGTAGATTCCATGGAGCCCTTTTCTCCTGGGAGTCGCGTCTCCCTTTTTGTCGACATCAACACAATTTTCCAGAAGGGCGACAGTATCTTGATTCTCATTTTCCATTTCATGAGAGATCTCGGACGGCACAGGGGGAAGCACCATTTCTCCCTGATGTCGTTGACCCCCATAACATTCGACGCCAACACTTCCTCATGTTACGGTGGGTCTTACTTTGCGACTATTGCAGTTATTATTCTTATCAGTTGCCGAAGACCTCTAAACTTGGCAGGTCCATCACTGCCCGCACCATCGTCGTTGCTTGTTACTGCGATCATTGCCTCTTGTTCAGAGTATGTTCCTTTGTAGAATTGTCTCCTGCCTTTATCATTACCGCCCCCAAGGGCGCTGCAGTTGTCTACACCAACATTTCCGTCATCTTTTTTCAGAGTTACATACTACAAGCATGGGGCATTCCCGCCTCATTTGTACATAGTTGTATATTGTTACACACATTCTAGAAGGTCAGGTTCTATCGGTTCCTTTCTTCTCCAAAGGATTGCTCTACACGGTCCCACTATTGCTCTTCCTTACAACACCATTCTCAGTAAAAGAAACATTGATGTATTTTGGCTATACATATGCTCCTAACCTCATCCATCAGGGGGCATCTGTTATCACTGAAATTTCATCCGCACATGGCGACAAGAAATCCGCATCGTCAAAACAGGAATGAAGCTATTCATGGCACAGGATTAAATCCACAGCATTGCAAAAGGGTCAAAAAACTATACAAAGTAACCAAAAATTGAAGGGCGCTTTACAGAATCTGGGTGCGCGCGCATATGCGCGGAACAACAATGTACAATGCGTGCATACGCGCACGATGCGCGACTGTGGGGCGAAAAACACGCGCACCTGCTAAACGATGCATTTATTGAAATTGGTCGGCCTCCCAACCACTAATGGATCAGCTCCCAAGTCGATTTGACACCAAATCCGAGCTCAATCCACATGGTGGGCTGGTCAAAGACCTAATTGAGCCCTAAAGAGCCCCTTTTCACACTCCAAAGAGGTTACATTATCACCCAAAGCCATGCTATAAAAACCCATGAATAACCATCATTTTCTCAAGGAATTCTATGTATTGTTATGCTGCTAATATTTCTAAGGACTCATTCTTTGGCAAAAACACATTTGGCACCATTTCATAGGGCTATCCACCCCTCTCTTGAGTGGATATGCTTGGAGTTCTTTCACCATCATTCTCATCTTTTTCATTGTAAGGAAAGCAAGTAGTGAGGGCCTCAAGAGCCTTCCTTTGGAGGAAGAAGGAACCACAGTTCCCTTTCTTCATAGTGTTTTGGATTTCATCAATAGACCAGCTCAAAATATTGGTGATATGAGTCTTGTTGTCTTTGTTATTTATTTTTTCATATGATCATAGTTTTAGTTTGTTTTAGTTTGTTTTTGTTTATTGTTTTGTTGTTTCCCTCTCTAACCTTTTACACTACAGCTGTCATGCCTAGCAGAGCCCAACTGGGCATGTAAGCGCTCTCAATTTTTTCACAAGGTGACGAATAGAGTGCAAACAATCATCCAAATGAACCTGTCCAAAATCACCTTGAACATAATCTAGAAAAATGTTTCCCATGGGGTGTGGCATGAAATGAAGCACCTAAATCTACTACCCAAGTCTCTGAAAGATTGTCTACAGAAAGAATCAAAGAATCTTGTAACACATCACATGTTACATTTGCTTCTTGATTTTTCTCTTGTTTTCCATCTCTTTGTTTCTTTGGATCTCTGCAGTCTTTCTTGAGATGTCCTTTCTTCCCAAAATTCCAACACTCTATATTTCCTATTATATATTTGGATCTTCTGTTCCTATAATTCCCACAATTCCCTGATCCCTTTCCTCTATCTTTTTTCTTCCCCTGTTCTCCATGTTTAACGCATTTCCTAATGTCTCACCTGTTCTTTTCCATCGCATTTCCTCGCTAAGGATAACACCAACAACATCATCAAATTTTAAAGTGTTTGAACTAGATATAGAGTTACTTACAGCCATGACCAAGCCATTCCATATTTTTGGCAATGAGCATAATATTAGAAAATCCCTTACCTTATCATCAAAGTAAACTTTTACAGAACTTAGATGCTTAGTAACTGTATTAAATTCATTTAAATGATCTGCAGTAGAACCACCTTCTGACATCTTCATATTAAATAATATCTTCATTAGAAATACCTTATTGGATGTCGAGGGTTTTTCATACAGTTTATCCAATGTGTCCATCAACTCTTTCATTGTGTTTTCTTTTGAAATATTGAAATCCATTGACGTTGACAGGCTCAATCGTATCATTCCTAGTGCCTTTATGTCAAGAACATCCCATTCTTCATCCTTCATGGTCGTCGGCTTCTTTGATATTCCACCTAATGCTAGGAATAGATCTTTATGATATAAATAATCTTCCATCTGCATCTTCCATAACTGTTAGTTTCGACCGTTAAATTTCTCGACCCTAAACTTTCCATCTTCCACCATTTCTCCCACTCGAACCAGGAACTCTCTTTTCCTGCAACTTTTCTTTCGCTTTGATACCAATTTTTATAAAACATGATCACGGAGCAATCAAATAAAACAAATGAGAAAATAAAACACATAAGATACACAATAAAATAGACACACAGATATACGTGGTTCACCCAGTGTGATCTACGTCAACCAAATACATTTCCAGGTCCTTCCTTTTTATTATCCATCAAAATGAAGGGATACAACCTACAAAATATATGCTAAACTTTATCTTCTTTCTCTCGGAATCTCCTCTCTCAGAATAAAATATTCACAATAATACACATCCACAATACAATTCCCTCATAAGAGAGAGTTGCCTCCTAGGGAAAAAAAACACTAAAATAACTTCTACCGTTAGACCTGTGACCTTATAATGAACAGTCCATATTGACTATGAAATTACAATATTTTACAAGGCAATTGTTTCCAAAATTTTCCTTCGAGGGCACTACCCCCGAATCCCCCACCAAGGGGGGGATACAGAAATTATTGTCACCCCCTCCCCCCCGTTGGACCTCCCTAGAGACATTTTTTTTGGGGGGAAACCCCCCACAACCACCCATTAGGGAATAGGGTCCAAGAACGACTAAAACAAAACCTATGAATCATGAAGATAACCAGGCTCAACAGCCAATAGTCAAGCCATCCATTTGAAACCATTATCAAGAAGTATTCCTTTGATAGGGGTTGGTGATATAAGAAAAATTTATGTACATTGTCCATTAGATGAATTATGTATTCATATATTGTTATTACTTTTATGGATCCACTAATGTATACTATATCAATCTCATATGGACTGAGCCATCTAGTGTGAAATTTTCCTCTAAATTCATTGAACCTAGAATCAAATAATAATTCCCATTCCCCAGCCTTGAACTTCTCTTTCTTGAGAAACTTATCATGCCATCTGGCCCTTTGATGTTGTATGACTATGGATCAGTGTAGGGAATCTTGTTTTAGCTCATCCAACTCATTGATTTGAAGCAGTCTTTGTTTTTGAGCATCTAATAGGTCCAACCCAAGTTTTACTCATGTCCTCAATGTCTAGATTTCTGTCTCAATGAGAAATAACACTCTTTACCCATATACTAACTCGTAGGGTGTGCTTATTGTAGTGGTATTCCATGTGGTTCTATAGGCCCATAAAGATTAGGGGAGACTATCATCTGAGTCCTTTATGTGTAATCTTACGGTTTTATTGATGATTTCCTCCAAGATTTTATTATCCCTCTCTACTTGTCCATTTGCATGTTGGTGATATGTTGTTGTTACTCTATGCTTAATTTTTTAGTTTTCCATCAGGTCTCTGACAACCCGTGATGTGAACTGACTTCCTCCTTCCATCACTATCTCTTGTGGTATTCTGAAACTTACAAAGATATCTTTGTAGAGAAACTCCACTACTGTCTATTTAGTTGTCGTTAGAAGTTTTTTTTCCTCCATCCACTTTGTAACATAGTTTGTACATACGAGGATGTAAGAGTCTCAACTCAAAGGGGGATGGTTCCAAAAAATCAATGGCACATTTGTTAAAAGGTTCTAACACCATATTTGGTTGTATTGGAATTCCATTTGCTTGTACCAGTCTACCCATGCATTTACAATTGTCACACCTCTTCACATACTCTTTGGCATCCCTGAAAAGTGTGGGCCAATAATACCCCTAATGGAGTACCTTGTACCCATTCCCTTTATCTACAAAATGCCCCCCACATGTCACATCATGAAAATCTTTTTGTATTTCATGGATATTGCCTTCTCGTACACATTTTCTGATAATCAAATTGAGCCCAATGTAGAAGAGGAACCCATCAATCCATGAAAATACTCCACTTTTCCTGGCTATACTTTGTCATTTTTGGGGGTGAACTGATGCAGAATTTTTCCTACAGCTGAAAAGTTATAAATATATGCAAACCACATTCAGTTAGTAGATACTACAAAGAGGTTTTCATATGGAAAAAAATCTTCTATTGGAGGTTCACTCTCATTAGATGTTATTATGGAAAGGAAGTCAGAAAATACATTATTTTATCCTAGTTTATCTAGAATGGTAATATCAAATTGTTGCAATAAAAGAAACCATCCAGTGACCCTGCCATTGGTGATTGGTTTATTCATTAAATATTTGATAGCATCATGATCAACGTGTAAAATGATAAGATATCCAGTAATGTAATGTACAAACTTGTTTATTTCATGAATAACAACAAGAAATGATTTTTCAGTTACGATATAGTTCAATTATGTAGGCGAGAGGTTCTTATTGACATAGTAAATTGAATATGGGTATTTTCCTTCAATTGTTCTAAGAACGACTCTAATAGAGGTGTCTAATGCATATGTGTAAATGTGCAATGGGAGGGTCCAATCAATCCCTTTTAGTACATGAGCTTCATATACTTTGACTTTCAATTCCTCAAACGCATGATGGCATGTCTCTTTCCATACAAACTCAATGTATTTTCTAAGTAGAGAAAATAACGGATGAGCAATGTCTGAAATCGTTTTGCTAAATCTACGGTAATAGCCAACATATCCTATAAAGCATCATACCTGTTTCTACAAAGTTGGAGTTGGAAAATTCAATATTACCTTTACTTTTTCTAGGTCGACTTGAATACCTTTTTTTGAGATGCGATGCCCTAGCACAATTCCATCAGTTTCCATCATGAAACACTTTTTGTTACTAAGGGAAACAATTGAATCCTTTCACCTAATTAACATCTTTTAAAAATTGGCTAATGCCTCATCAAATTCATCCCCATATGTTGTTAAATAATTCATATAAATTTCCACACAATTGTGAACCATATTAGAGAATATACCTATAACATCTCACTGAAAGGTGGCAGGGGCATTTCATAATCCAAATGGTAGAACACAGTAGGCGATTTTCCCCCAAGAATAGGTGAACGTTGTTTTCTCTTGATCTTCAAGGGAAATTTGGATATGGTTGTATCCACTGAAACCATTGAGGAAAGAAAAATATTTCTTTCGTGCTAATGATCTAGGTGGATATTGGTGGCCATCCACCTATTCCAACTAGTTGCTCTTGTCAGTTTTTAGTTCAACACGTTCTTTTGTACTTATTTGTAATTGTGGGTTCTACACTTCTGGGGCTATATGAATCCCTACACATCTTCCAGATGGATACTGGTGGCTACCCACCTAATCCAACTGGATTATTTTGGAAGTTTTCATGTTAGCACATCTTTTTGTACTTCATGGGCCATTTTGGGGCCCTAAACAGTGTTTTTTTGGTGTGCCACACTCAAACTGTAGACAAAGTTAGAGTTTTATGGCATAATGTGTAGTTATCTAAAATATTTTTCCAATGGGCTATCACACACCTAAAACAAAGGTCATATGAAAAATTTACAACCCCGGAAAGTTGAGGTACCAACTTACCCATAGGGGCCCACATAACTTTTGGTGTTTCATCTCCTAGGGTTAGGTTTTTAGATGTCTAGGGTTTTTGCATTCATGAGTAATGTTAAAAACACATTTGGAGCCTCATTGTAATCATGCTTCTCAGACAAATGCGTGTAGCAAGACACATCTCTTCTCATAGATAGCTACCACCATTCAAGCAAGTTGTTTCCAATTCTGTAGTTTTACAGCTTCATCCTATTTTATTTATTCAATAGAAGTTACTGTTCACTTTGTATTTGTTGTTGTTATCCATATCTATGTGTTATTTTATTCAGTATTGTATTCCTTTCGTTCCACTCATAAATCCATATTAGTGGTATCAAAGAGATTTTCTCTTCATTTATTTTTCTTTGTGCATGTCCCCGACAAGATCTGGGTACAAGAATTTGGGACTCGATCTAGTCACGCCTTTAAAATATCTTCCACGTCGATCCTAAAAAAAAAAACATGGGGGACGAGAATAAATATTATGGAGTAAGAGATTCTTTTAAAACGCTTCTCTAGGAATCCCTTGCGTGAAAAAGGAATGAAATGATAGACAACTTTACATAGATCCTTTAATGGCTACCCACAGGAGAGGAATCTTCATCAAGCGGCCATGCAACCCCCTTCAAGGTACAAGTAAATTTTGATATTCTGTTATTTGAAGGACAGATATATGTGGATGTTGTAGATACATGGTTGAATTTTCTCGAAGGGTATTTTTGGATCCACAATTTTTCCGACAGGGAAAATATTACTTTTGCACTCTTCAAGGCCATCCCCCATGTTAAGGACTAGTGTGATACTTACTCTGAGAAAAGCGCCATAGAGGAATATAAAATATTTGTGGTCACCCCCACGTGGGATTCCTTCATGGATTCCATTAAATAACAATACTACCATGTTGGAAGCTATGAGGAAAAGTACACAAGATGGACCACGCTGCATCTAGAAAGGGACCAGACAGTACCAAATTTCACCAATAGTTTCTATACCTTGTGCACCAAATTGGGTATTGTTGGCCCTTGACCAAGCTTTGGGAGTTTCTTGGTCATGTTGACCTATTTTGGGACTTTGAAATCCTATCGAAGGAGGAGCACAAGACGAAGCAGAGATCACGGAATCTCAGGCCCCTTTTAGGCCTCTTTTTGGGTTTTGGGAATATGTAACGGGAAAGGGATGTTGGCCCATAGGTTTACCCATGTTTAGGCCTATTTTGTAATATATAAATAGATACCTAGGTGATGAAGAAAAAAGACAATGAACTGAGTGCCAAGTGCAAGTAATAGTTGTATATGCTCTGTGCATGTTGTGTGAGACTTGCAAAGCTAAGTGCAAGTAACTATAAGAGATTGAGTAGAAGATTTGTGTTGTAACCTAACTCGAGGAAGGAGGATCTAGAGTGGTACACGTAGATCTCATGTCCTATGCAGAGTTGGGTTTGTATGTCTCTATGCATGAAGATGACTGATTGAAGATAATAAATAAGAAGAGTTGGTGGACATAGCCCCAAGAGAGGGGTGAACCACGTAATCATTGTGTTATCTTTCTTGGTGCTTGTATGAATGTGTTTATGTCTTCTTTTCTTATTTCTTTGATATGATTAGATAGATTTTATTATGCTAAGTGATAATGATATATGGAATGTTAGATCTAATATACATGAATATGCCCAATTCTTGATCATTTATGCCCGACCTATTCTATCTATGCTAAGTGCTCATATATGGTAGATTATTGTGAGTATTGTGAGGCTTTGTTTTATCAACGAAGTAGATAATGATTTCAAGTTAAAGAAATAATGGTGCTAAGTGCTTCACCAAGTCGTATAATCACAGATCTGTGTCCCATCTAAGGTTCCATACACTTGAGTCTTGGAACCACCCCTGCTTCTACCTCGGGTGATACTTCATCTTCTTTGCAGGTGTTGTCGAAAGTGATGATAGTTAGGGTTTTGTTGGTGCGCTCTTGTAGCATTGAACCCTAGGTTTTCCCCTGTGCCAACAAATGGTTCTGTTGTCGGGACCTGGAACTGTAATTTCTGGGAACTGAGAAAGAGGAATCTTTGTGCAAAGATTCATCCTGAAATTGTGAAATGTTTGTGAGTAGAACTGTGCCCTAGTGCGCATTATTCTACTTGATATGGAAAGCTCTATACTAAAGAAAGAAGGTCAGATCTGTAGAAAAGAAGAAGTATCTGAAAGATTTGTGCTCCAAGAAAGGTAAAAGTGAGAAGTTCTGATTGAAAGAGGTAATATCTGTAAGCTTTGTGCTCTGTAAAAGTAAGATAAGTGGAATTTTTTGTTTCTAGAGTATGGATCTAGGTATATCTGGTAGGTTTTGTCCTAGTTTGAAAGATAGGGTATTAATAGATGAAAAAAGGTTTGATATGAATAGATATGATAAGAATAATGAAAGATATGTTATACCTATGCATGGAAAGAATGTTTAGACTAACAAATGAATGCATGATCCTAGAAATAATTTGTTGCAAGTTAGCTACCATGATCCTAGTGCATAGTACAAAAGAGGTTGGGAATCATTGAAAAGAAAGAGAGGATTAACCCTCTGTTATAGTTGTAGAAGACTGGGACATCTTGCTAAGGAATGCCCTGGTGGAATACCTAGTTGTCTTTGTTGTAAAGCTCTAGACCATGAAGTATTGGATTTCCCTAGAATGATCGCTAAGCTTGAAGGAATGAATCTAAATCAAGAAAACCCTAAGGTAGATCCAGAAAAGGCAGAACCCCAGAAAGACTCAGAGAAGGTATTTCTACAAATGAGAGAAACCCTGAATGACCACCAACATGTCAGCTTATCGAAGATTTTCAAAGAGAAGGAATGCATCAAATCAAGAATAGAGGACTTCAATATTGACTGTGTTATGGATGAGGAAACACAATCGAATATTATGCCAGAGAGAACATGGGAAGCTATAGGAAGGCTTTCTATGATCCCTTCACTAGGAGGAATAAGTTTATTAAGAGGAAACCTAGTAAACCTACGTTGAAGGATCATTTGGATACCCATGACTGTCAATGGAACTTCAACAAAAGAAGACTTTGAGATTATTAAATTTGTTGAAGACAATGCCCCGTTTACCATGCTAATAGGAAAACCTTGGATTGATAGAGATCAAGCCAGACAAAAGGAAGAAGAAGAAGTTTTGGAACAAAATAAGCAAGAGTTAAAAGACTTTATGACCAGAAGGATCACACACTTGATTGAGGAACATAAGAGAAGATCATAGATATTTAATACTAACAACCCGGATGACAAATCTAAGAGAATACTAGAGGATCCTTAGGATACTAAATTACCTATCTCAGACACAAAAGAAGTATTACCCAAGAAACCTAGGAAAGAATTTCAACAATGCGAAGTAACTAAGACCAAATAAGAAAAGAATCAGAATGAGAAAAGAATTACCGAGATGAAGCTCACTGGAAAGAAGGATAGAAAGTTAAGAAAGAAAAGGGATAATACTAAAAGGTTACAGGAGGTTCTAGAGGAGACCTCGCAGAAAGAAAAATTATAGAATTTGAGCTTCACTAGGATATCATAACAATGACATGTGGCACTTCGCCATGACGAAGCAATATAGCAATTGGGATCGATATATCTGTTCGAATTCCACTCCAAATGGATAGAAAAGAAATAAAATTCCGTCACCCGACCGTTGGACCACACCATAACGGATCGAACAGGAGTTAATGGAGGCTCATACTTGTTGCAAACGATCCATTAAAGAAGTTTTCTATTTATCCTGCTGCGCCATGCAACGAGAACACTTTTGCTAATTGAAAATTTGAGCTCATAGCCTTGATTAAGATTGCATAGTGATCACTACTCCTTTTCATTATACCCTATTGTAGTGCCCACGTTACATTGAGAACCTAAGATATCCATCTCGAGCGCGTATGTCCGAAGAGCTCATCGCCGAAGAAGCAACTGCAACAGAAGTTCTAATCGACTTAATGACTGAAAGAACCATGTCAGGAAGAGGACTATCTACAGGTGTACAGGCATCATCGACGCAAGGAGTGCAAGCCTCCCTGTCGACTACTCGAGTCATCCCATCCTAGACAACTAGACAACCAACGAAAAAAGAACTAAGCATAGAGACGATCTTGCAAACGCTAAGTTGATCCTGAGGATATTACCTACCTACCTACCACCTCTTAGCGGTGCAATAAACAAAGATAGTGTAACCTGAGTGTTCAAATACTCTTTGGTCACTGTGTACTTTCTGAAATAAGTGCGCGCAGTTTGTACCGACCAGGATAAGATCACCGCGTTGAAGTTCATCGACTTCAACCTTGGTGCATGGAAGGCCTACAAATGAATTGGGTGAAGTACCTTGCAAACTAGTTGGAACTTGACTGCCGAGAAGCACAGGACCAAGGTTATGAGTTCCATTACAGTTGGTTGTTGATCTTAATCACTTTCATCGCATGCGAGATGCTGTAAGGTGCAACCTTCCTGGATGTCGATCCCTTTGAACCACTGGCCGCAAAGTTCAGTATGCTATGGTATTCCAGTGACATGAACAAGAAGTGGTAGTCCAATGACGTCTTCAACACTTATTACAACCAACTGAAGATCGCCATCTAGGCTATGCCTCACATCACTCTGAACACACTTCACAGATTTAGTCCATTGATGAAATTCAGCATAGACCGCCACTCCATCTACATCACACCATGCACTAATGAGCATCACCAACAGTTGCAGTCCTACTACAAACTAAGAGGGGAAGACTTAGAAGAGATTACTATGGAGTGGTCGATGGACCTCCTTATCCTAGATGACCCCGTGGAGCTCTATGATGTTGATAGTCCAGAATCTGTGCATGATACACCTGGATAGAGAAAGACCAAGAAGAATGAAGGAGCCCAGGATGTCCACAACACTTCAACACAGACTCCTTCAATATCACCTGAGCAAGGAGGTGATGGCGAAGAGATATATGGCACCGAAGTTGAACATAAGAAAGACAAGGTCACACCACCAAGAGACGAAGATGATCCCTCAAATAAAAGGAAGGTTTTCCCTTCGAAACCTTCTTCAAGGAAGAAAATGAAAGAAAATAAAACCAAGTTTGAGACCACCCCAACCTCAAACGAACTCAAATTCATTGTCGCTTCACTAAACGACGCTTCACTGGAGATATCAGAGAAGTAGGAGGATATGTTCAGTTGGATAAATGTTGAATTTCAAGAAGTATAGCAGGTACTACAGTCCATCCATGAAGTTTCCACTGTGCCTCTACTAGCAGGAACATCATAACTGAGAGATGAGCCATCTCAACTCCATCGGATTGCTGATACGGTCAAATCTCGCCTTCGACGAGCACAGGAGGAAACAACACAAGCCACATAGGCTCTAGCACAAGCATAGGGAGCTCTGTTAGAACAGTGCAGTAATGCAGAACGAGAGAAGCTTGCTATGCAAGGGAAGTTTGATGAAGAGAAAGCAGAGCGAAAACAAAGCAAGGGACAGTTGTTCGCCAAGCAACTTGAAGTTAAGGAAAGGGCCAACATAGCACTTCGCTCTGTGACAATCGTTGAAGTATAGACCAAAGAATGAGTCCCACAGCAGGTGGCACAACTCGAAGAGGTAATCTAGAAACTCCAGCAGCGCATCACAGATATAGAACTCTGTGTTGTACCCGAAACCCCTCAGGAGATAAGGGACCAACGAGAAGAAACTACCCGCAGTACAATTAACAGATTGAAATCTCTTTCCCTAGAATGCAAGAAGATAAGTAATCAGAGTGCTCAGATTTACGAAAACCTTACAAAGAATCCAGAATTACAGACGCTGGAGTCGCAGCTCCAGTAAGCAAAACAAGATCTGGATACGCTACAGGCACAACTGAAGGCCTTGTCTGCAGTATATAGAATGAAGAGATCTCATGAGAAGCATACAACGCAGAAACAGATCCATATGATTCAAATTAAAGTGATGGAATTCACTTAATGACTTCAACCTATGCAAGACAAGGCATGTCTTTTGTTTACAAAAGTTGAGAGCTAAGTAGAGCTATACCAAGTCATCATCGCAACAGAACAATGCCTGGAAGACTAGTGAACGATGCAGTAATCTAGGAGTTCACCGAGCAAGAGGCCACAACAAAGAAGTAAGTCGAAGTAGCTCGGGACAATCTCGAGGCGTTTGAGGAAGAATTGGTCAGACCAGAGTGACTCGGGATGAGTCACAGGTGAGTGTTGGGGCCCTATTGGCCCTTGACCAAATTTTGGGAGTTTCTTGGTCATGTTGACCTATTTTTGGACTTCGACAGCCTATCTGTTATTGGATAAATCCGTAAGTGCGGACACGAACCGATCTCCCTAAATCCACCTGGATCTAGAACAAAACAGGACAGAATACTACTCTTTCCCTAGATCTAGCCTATCGAATGAACCAAGAGATAAAGGAATATGGACATACCTTATGAACGCTTTCCAAAGTCTCTGTTGTTCCAAGCTTCACTCCGATGCTCTTGCTCCGTTCAGATCACGACAGAACAAACCAATCAAAGTAAAGGCAGATTAATGTATTCAATGGCTAGTCTATACATGTGATCAAGGAATCATGTAATAAAGTGACATCATCTTTATGGGAAAGGGACATATTACTGTATTAATTAATTGAAAGAGGAACTTACA
>ML779739.1:440448-474469 GCA_009831015.1 Picea engelmannii | reverse complement strand
TAATTAATTGAAAGAGGAACTTACAACCTGAGCCTTGATGTCGTAGGTCTCCTTTCGATGGCTCCTAGCTCTGACACACACACTTGCTCATGCATGAAGAAAATCAACCACTTGTGATGACCTTGCTGTAATCTCTTGCTGCTATAGCATCAATTCTCCATACAGGCTTCTAACCATTCTCCAATCAATCCCTTACTAGCTTGCTTATGCTTAACCTTTTCCATGAGCAATCTCTTCAATATATAGGAGAAGATAATTTAGTTACTTGGATAGGGAATGATCCCAATATATCTGGAAAGTCAGTATTTTCCAACCATTCGAGAGCCAACTCATCCTTCTAGAAGATTCCCTTCTAGAAGAATCGAGAACTTATCCATTTTCCTTCTTTAAGACCTCGTTCGCACCCTATCCTTGAGTACAGTGCGAGAATTTCGCACTCCAGCTTGAAGTAGCATGCGAGAAATAGGCATTCCCGCAGGTGACTATATATGTAGCCTGCGAACTATCTTTTAAAATATGATTTCTGGAAACTGATAATTGTAACCTTTCTCAGGAAAATGTTCTTATGGAAGAGCTTGATATTTCATCATCATGACATTATTATAGCACCATCACAATGACCAAAATTGTGGATAACACTGTCGAAGGAGGTGTGCAAGACAAAGTGGAGATAATGGGATCTCAGGCCCCTTTTAGGCCTTTTTTGGGGTTTTGGGAATATGTAACGGGAAAGGGATGTCGGCCAATGGGTTTACCCATGTTTAGGCCTATTTTGTAATATATAAATAGATACCTAGGTGATGTAAAAAAGAGTCGATGAGCTAAGTGCCAAGTGCAAGTAATAGTTGTATATGCTCCATGCATGTTGTGTGAGACTTGCAAAGCTAAGTGCAAGTAACTGTAAGAGATTGAGTAGAAGCTTTGTGATGTAACCTAACTCAGGGAAGGAGGATCTAGCGGGGTACGTGCAGATCTCATGTCTTATGCAGAGTGGGTTTTGTATGGCTCTGTGCATGAAGATGAATGATTGAAGATAATAAAGAAGAAGAGTTGGTGGACGTAGCCCCAAGAGAGAGGTGAACCACATAATCAGTGTGTTATCTTGCTTGGTGCTTGTCTGAATGTGTTTATGTCTTATCTGCTTAGTGATTTGAGATGATTAGATATATTTTCTTATGCTAAGTGCTAATGATATATGGAATGTTAGATATAATATACATGAATATGCTCAGTTCTTGATCAGTTATGTCTGACCTATTCTATCTATGCTAAGTTCTCATATATGGTAGATTACTGTGAGTACTGTGAGGCTCTGTTTTATCAGTGAAGTAGATAACGATTGCATGTTAAATAACTAATGGTGCTAAGTGCTTCACCAAGCTTTATAATCATAGATATGTGTCCCAGCTAAGGTTGCAGATACTTGAGTCCTGCAACCACCCCTGCCTCTACCTCGGGTGAGACTTCATCTGCTTCACATGTGTTGCCAAAAGGGATAGTAGTTAGGGTTTTGTTGGTGCGCTCTTGTAGCGTTGAACCCTGGGTCTGCCCCTATGCTAACAGGTATCAAAGATTCAAAATGATATCTGGTGCTCAAATACCATGACTATATTCATATATACATTCATACAAAAATGTATTTTCTGGACATTGCATGATTAGGTGTGGCTTATAGATATGTTGTCAAGATCGAGCAAAAATTTAAGTAGAAGAGGTGAGAGTTTTGATCTACAAACTGCTCACAGTCGAAGTAGGGAAAAGGTGGCCCCAACCCACCAAAAAAGGGACAGATTAAAGATGGCCACTCTCAGGACAACCATTCCAAGCCGTAACCCAAGAAGGGTAATGACAAGATGAAGAAGGACATAGGAAAATGGTGTGAATACGATAAAATCCCTTGGCACAACACCGGATAATGTCATTGCAAGAAGTCACTGGTGGCCAAGATGAAAGCTTCCAAGTTAGAGGAATATTTTGACTCTGAATCAAATCCAGAAAGTAGGAAGTGAATCATCGATTCCAAACCTAGTGCCACTGTTGCTACTACCAAATTCCAACCAAGCGAACCAGAAGAACCAGAGGATGGGGAACGCCTCTTTCACTCATATATGTGACTAAAGGGAACTCTGTTACATTTCATTGTCTATAGTAGAATTCAGAAGAACCTAATTTCACCATATTTCATCAAGTGGTTGGACCTACCGATCACACTACATCTGTAGCCCCACACCATCGGCTGGCTTCGCCAAGGATGAGATCTCTACGTCATCCAACAATGTCGTCTTCCCTACAACATCAAGCCATTCAAATATGAGGTAATGTGTATTAATATAGACCTTGCAGTGTTATTATTACTTTGGGTAGACAATTGTACATGATACCCGAGGTAACACTATCTACCACTATTGCTTTAATCTCTGCTAAGCAATGAAGTAAGGTCATTTCATAGACCAGAAAGTTCTTCTTCTTTGTGATTTGTTCTCGCAATAAGAAGAAGATTGTCACCACATCTGTGACCTCCACAGAGCCTCTCTTTGCAGCAGAAGCATGTGGAAAAGATCGTGGAAGAGTACAAAGACATATTCTCCTCACCCACCAGGGTACCGATGCACTGCCAAGTCAAGAATCCAATCGATCTAACCCCCGGTGCTCTGATTCCTAATGGACCATTCTACCATTGCTCGATGATGGAGAATGATGAAATAAAGCACAAATCCAAGAGTTTCTTCAAAAGGGGCACATCTAACCCAACTCCTCCCCTTGTGAAATCCTTATTGTGTTGGTGTAGAAAAAATAAGGGACTTGGTGGCTTTGTATTGATTATAGAGCACTAAACAAAATCATAGTTAGGAACCAGTACCCAATTCCCTGAATTGATGACCTTCTTGACCAAATCAAGGTGGAAAAGTTCTTCAACAAGATTGACCTAAACTATGGCTACCACCAGGTTCCCATCGAACCAAATGATGTCTAGAAGACAAATTTCAAATCTAAAGAAGGTCTCTTTGAATGGCTGGTCATGCCCTTTGGCTTAACAAATGAACAAACAACTTTCATGAGATTTATGGATGATGTATTGAGACCTTTCACCAACTCTTTTGTGGCGGTATATCTGGATGACATCCTCATCTTCAACAGAACTTGGGAGGAGCACATACAACATATTCAATAGGTTTTGGGAACTCTGCAGCAACAAAATATATATGCCAACTTGGAAAAATGTTCCTTTGGAATGAACAGGGTCTAATACTTGAGCTACATTGTTGATGATCATGGGGCACATGTGGATCCAACTAAGATCCAATTCATTCGTGACTGGCCAACCCCGACCACACTAACTGAGCTTCGAAGCTTCTTGGGTCTTTCCAACTTCTATCAAAGGTTCATGTTGGGATTCTCCCATATTTCATGGGCCCTCAACCAAGTAACCAAGGGTAATGGCAGGGAAAAATTTGCATGGGGGAAGGCACAACAAAGAGCATTGGAGGATCTAAAGAATTGCTTGTGCTCAACTCCAATACTCTCCTTACCTGATCTGTAACAACCATTCAAGATTGAGACTGATGCCTCCAACTATGTTGTCAGTGCAGTTCTCACCCACCATGGGAATCCAGTAGCATACCATAGTGAGACACTCTCAGACACTATCCAGAAATACCCCACCTATGACAAAGAAATGTATTCCATTGTGAAATCCTACCGATAGTGGAAACATTACATTCTGGGCAAGGAGACAATCATCCACACTAATCACAATCATCTGTAGTTCATACAAACACAGGGGAAGTTGCAAAATGATCACCATCAAAAGTATTCCACATATCTACAAAATTTCCATCTCAACATCAAGTACAAAATAGGGAGCACAAATCATGTCGCTGGCTGCCTCAGTCACCCTCATGTTGCTGCACTCACCACTATACTCCATTCTTGTGAGCATGAGGCATCTGAGTCACCCCAAATTTATCAGTGTGACCTGAATTTCACCAAACTTATCATCTCTTGGGTATAAGAGCGAATGTCACTGATTTTCACATCCATGATGGACTGTTATGCCATCTGGGCCACCTCTTTGTTCCCAGAAGCGAGCGTGCAGAAATTATTTGGGAGGCTCACTACAGTTGGATGACATGACATTTTGGCATGGATAAAATGGTGGTTGTTCTACATAAACATTTCTATTGGCAAAAAATTCAGCAATATGTCAGTAAGTATATCACATCTTGCACTGCCTGTGCCATTTCCAAGATAATCGTCAATAAGCAAGGCTTATACACCCCTCTTCCTAATCCTAAGAGGCCTTGGGAATCCATCCCGATGGATTACATGTCTATCCTTATGTCTACCAAGAATGGAAATGATTTTTTATTTTTGGTGTTGGATTGGTTTTCAAAGATGGCCATTATCACAACCTATAAGAAGAACATCATAGCAGCAGATACTGCCAAGCTTTTCTTCGTATGGGTGTGGCTCCATCTTGGGATACCAAAAACCATCACCTCAGATCGGGACAAGATCGTGGAAGAGTACAAATACATATTCTCCTCACCCACCAGGGTACCAATGTACTGCCAAGTCAAGCATCCAATCGATCTAACCCTTGATGCCCCGATTCCTAATGGACCATTCTACCATCGCTCGCTGATGGAGAATGACAAAATAAAGCACCAAATCCAAGAGTTTCTTCAAAAGGGGCACATCTGACCCAAATCCTCCCCTTTTGAAATCCCTATTGTGTTGGTGCAGAAAAAATAAGGGACTTTGTGGCTCTGTATTGATTATAGAGCACTAAAAAAAATCATAGTCAGGAATCGGTACCCAATTCCCCGAATTGATGACCTTCTTGACCAACTCAAGGGGGGGAATTTCTTCAATAAGATTGACCTAAACTCTGGCTACCACCAGGTTCCCATTGAACCAACTGATGTATGGAAGACAAATTTCAAATATAAAGAAGGGCTCTTTGAATGGCTGGTCATGCCCTTTGGCTTAACAAATGAACCAACAACTTTCATGAGATTTATGGATGATGTATTGAGACCTTTCACCAACTCTTTTGTGGTGGTATATCTGGATGACATCCTCATATTCAATAGATCCTGGGAGGAGCACATACAACATATTCAACAGGTTTTGGGAACTCCGCAGCAACAAAATCTATATGCCAACTTGGAAAAATGTTCTTTTGGAATGAACAGGGTCCAATACTTGAGCTACATTGTTGATGATCATGGGTCACATGTGGATCCATCTAAGATCCAAGTCATTCGTGACTGGCCAACCCCAACCACACTAATTGAGCTTCAAAGCTTCTTGGGTCTTTCCAACTTCTATCAAAGGTTCGTGTTGGGATTCTCCCATATTTCATGGGCCCTCAACTAAGTAACCAAGGGTAGTGGTGGGGAAATTTTTTCATGGGGGAAGGAACAACAACGAGCATTGGAGGATCTGAAGCATTTCTTATGCTCAACTCCAATACTCTCCTTACCTGATCTGCAACAACTGTTCGATATTGAGATTGATTCCTCTAAATATGTTGTAAATGTAGTTCTCACCCACCATGGGAATCCAGTAGCATACTAGAGTGAGACACTCTCAGATACTATCCAGAAATATCCCACCTATGACAAAGAAATGTATTCCATTGTGAAGGCCTACTAATAGTGGAAACATTACATTATGGGCAAGGAGACAATCATCCACACTAATCACAATCCTCTGAGTTCATACAAACACATGGGAAGTTGCAAAACGATCGCCATCAAAAGTAGTCCACATATCTACAACATTTCCATCTCAACATCAAGTACAAAATAGGGAGCACAAATCATGTCACTAACTGCATCAGTCACCCTCCTATTACTGCACTCACCACAATACTCCATTCCTACGAGCATGAGGCATCTGAGTGTCCCCAAAATTATCAGCATGACCCAGACTTCACCACCACTTATTAGCTCTTGGGTATAGGAGTGAATGTCACTAATTTTCACATCTAGAATGGACTGTTATGCCATCTGGGCCACCTCTGTGTTCCCACAAGAGAGAATTCAAAAATTATTTGGGACGCTCACTACAGTCGTATGACATGACATTTTGGCATGGATAAAATGGTGGTTGTTCTACAAAAACATTTCTATTGGAAAAAAATTCGACAATATGTCAGTAAGTATATCAGATCTTGCACTGCCTGTGCCATTTCCAAGCCAATCGTCAAGAAGCAAGGATTATACACCCCTCTTCCTAATCCTGAGAGGCCTTGGGAATCCATCTCAATGGATTACATGTTTATCCTTATGTCCACCAAGAATGGAAATGATTGTTTATTTGTGGTGTTGGATCAGTTTTCAAAGATGTCCATTATCACAACCTATAAGAAGAACATCACAGTGGAAGATACTGCCAAGCTCTTCTTCATACGGGTGTAGCTCCATCTTGGGATACCATGACCCATCACCTCAGACCGGGAAAAAGGGTTCCTCAACACATTTTTGTCGATTCTTTGGTCACTATTGGACACCAAGCTCACTAAATCCACTTCTTTTCACCCCCAAACTGATGTCCAGACAAAGGTCGTCAATCAAATGATTTTTCACATCTTGTGCATGTACAACTCTAAGCATCCACGTACATGGGATGAGATTCTTCCCTATGTTCAACACAACTACAACAGGGCTCTCCATAGTTCCACTAGCCATAACACATTTCAGGTAGGGTTGGGATTCCAACCCTTTGGTCCCATTGATGTTTCCCTACCTCTTGCAACCACACAGGTGGAATCTTCCCATGTTCAGTCTGAGGCCGAAAAAGTCACTAGATTCATCGAGAGGATTCAACACATCTGCCAATAGGTCCATGAGATTTTGTAGAAAGCCAATGTGAAGTACAAGAAACGCCATGATAAACACCAGGTATTGCACCAGTTTCAAGTGGGAGATAAGGCCTGGTTACATTTCCTAAAAGAAAACCTTATAGGGCTCCATTGGAAGCTCCTCCCACTTTTCTATGGGCCTTACACTATCACCAAGGATGTGGGTAAAAATCATTTTGAGATCAACAATCCACCCTTCCTTGGCTTGCACCCAATGTTAAATGTAGACCTCCTTCGGCCATATTTTCCACCATTATTGGACCTCAGAGATCACAGAACAACTGACACCAATATATCTCAACCCTGACTGCATGGAACAAGAATCCACCGATCAAATAGTGGACACACAGGTCAAGGGAAATCGCCAACATAGGATACAACTTTATCGGTTTGTCAAGGCAGGGAAAATCCTACACCAAGGAAAGTGGCTCACTCGAGGAAAGCTTCAACATAATTTTCCTCACCTGATGGGGGAAATCAATGCAATAGAGACCATTGCTTCCTAAATGGGGGGACTGATCCGGTGGATATTGGTGGCCACCCACCTATTCCGACTGGATCCTCTTGTCAGTTTTTAGTTCAAACGTTCTTCTATACTTCTTTGTAATTGTGGGTTCTACACTTCCAGGGTTATTTGAATCCCTACACATCTTCTGGTGGAGATTGGTGGCCACCCACCTAATCCAATTGGCTTATTTTGGAATTTTTCATGTCAACACATCTTTATGTACTTCCACGATCATTTTGGGTCCCTAAACAATGTTTTTTTGGCATGCCACAATCAAACTATAGAAAGAGTTAGATTTTGACATCATAATGTGTATTTCTCTAAAATACCTTTCCAGCGAGCTATCACACACCTAAAACGGAGGTCATATGCAAACGTTATGACCCCTGGAAGTTGAGGTACCAACATACCCATAGGGGCCCACATAACTTTTGGAATTTCATTTCCTAGGGTTAGGTTTTTGGATGTCTAGGGTTTTGGCATTAATGAGTAATTTTTAAATGGCCTCTAGAACCTCGTTGTAATCATTATACTTAGACATACATGTGTAGAAAGCCACATCTCTTCTCAGAGATAGCTACCACCATTCGAGCAAGTTGTTTCCAGTTCTGCAGTTTTACAGTTTCATCATATTTTATTTATTCAATAGAATTTATTGTTCACTGGATATTTGTTGTTGTTCTCCATATCTTTGTTTTATTGTATTCAATATGTTATTCCTTTCATTCCACTCAAAAATCCAGATCAACTAATGTGTCCAGGACATGGTCGATAAATGGTAATTGGAAGTGATATTTATGTGTTGCTTTATTTAATTCTCTATAATTTACATAAATTCTCCATTTGCCATTTTTCTTTAGTACCATGACAAGAGGGGAGACTCACTATCTATTAGAAATGGGATAGATGAATTTAGTTGTAAGTAGTTTCTATATCTCCTCTTTGACTATGTCTTTCAATGCCGATTTCATCTGGCACTGAGGTTTATGGATGGGTCGATATCCTTCCTTAATATATGTGTGTGTGTGTGTGTGTGTGTGTGTGTGTGTGTGTGTGTGTGTGTGTGTATGTATGTATGTATGTATGTATGTGGGTGGGTGTGTGTGTTTGTGTGCATAGGTCATGATGGATTCCCTTCATGTCAAAGTAATCCCGGTTGAAGGCATCACTGTGCTTTTGCAACACTTGAACCAATAGCTCCTTTTGTTGTTCGATTAGTCCTTGGTTAATTTTCAAGGTTTTCCCTGGGATAATTTCTATGATTTCTATAAGGAATCATTGGTTTTTTTATTGTATAGGTTAATGTTCGATGGGTGAAATTCTTGTTGAGGCTAAGGAAACTTGAGTTTCTAGTTTCATGATATGTTCAAGAGGATGCTTGTTTTCTGAGGAAGAGGAAGAGGCTATAACATTAGTAATTTCATTGTCCTCTATTTTATCTCTTATGGATATCACTTGAATGGCTTCCCCCTCTTCATCACTCTCTTATCCATCAACCCAAAGTGGTGTTTCTAAGTCTATGTTGGGTTTAGAAGGAGGGTAGAGGTTTAATGTTTTGGTGTATGTCTCATGGGAAATATTCATGTTGACTGATCAGAAACTGATGTAGGCATTGACTATGGCTAACCATGTTCATCAGAAGATTAGAGGATACCCTCCCATAGAGGTTTTAGGTTGTAGGACCATGAAATCAACATGATATTCACATGAATTGAAAGAGATCATTATATCTTCTATAATTTCTTATGGTTTAATGGTTGATATATTAGTGAGTTGAAGGAAAATGGGGGTTCCCCTAAGGCCTATAAGGCCTAAGGCTTCCATAGTATTACATGTCATAATGTTGATGGCAGCCCTGAGGTCAATTAATGTGTTATTAATAAGTGTATTTTTTATTTTCACATTAACATTGGACTACCAAGGTTAGAGTATTTAGCTGCGAGAAATCCCCCCATCATTAAGCATGATAGTTTTCCCATGACATGAACAATTTGGGGATCCTTTAATTTACTACCGAGATTCCTAAAAAAAAGTTCTCGTACTCCCTTTGAATAAATAGGTACATCCTTAATTGCTTGAAATAGCGTTATTTTCACACACACATTTTTTAGTTCACTTAAGAAATCAAAATCAGGTTTTGTAAAAGGTTTTTCTCAATTTATCCTTTTAGGATAGAATGGGTCTTGAAGTGCATGGTGAAAATTTTCAGATTTTGAAGGTTCCTGAGATTGTTTTGATTCTTTATTTGGGAATTCGTCATTTATATGTTCAATGCTAATGCAAGGTTGGTCCTTGGTTAGAGTCTTCTTGGATCTAAGGTGAATGTAGTTGCAGTCTAGGGAAGAGATGGAATAAGTAGGGTGTGTTTCAAGTCCAAAAACTTGCATTGGTTGACTTGGCCTTCCATTATTTGGTTTAGGTATGGGTTGTGTAGGTAGTTGTGTTCGAGGAGGGTTAGATGTAGATGCATGCATCTGGGGTGGAGGAAGAGTTTGCATGGGTGGTTCTGTAATAGGTTGTTGAGGTCTTCCTATGGAAGGATTTCTCCATCCTTGTTTCCATCACTGGTTAGGAGGAGGAGCTACCCATTGTTGTGTTGGCATACCCCATGGCTGAGAAACATATTGCATTAAAGTATTAGTTGAATATGAATTGAAATATTTATATTGATCTTGGATCATACCTTGAGGTATAGGATGCCAGGGTCACTTTTGAGAGACGTAGCACAAATTTTCTAGCTCCTCAACTTTTTGATATATGGATTTTAGTCTAGGAAAGGATGGAAAATTATGTGTAGCATGGTCCTCGTTGCATATTTTGTAGACCTTGATCTAATCCAATATACATTCTCCCTTTGGATGATTTTTTCTACACTTCGAGCAAAACATAGCCAATGTGAGTTCTATTTCTTCCTGCTTCTTATTTGTCTACGGTGTATCCAGTTCGGATCTTAGGGAACTAAGTATATTTGTTTTAAATTCCTCTAACATGTTGTTGATTTCTTCCCTCGTTACTCCTCCTCCAACAATTTTTCTTGTTCATTCCAATATATCTCTTGGCCTTTTGCTTGTTTTAGATGTGCCTCTAGAATACTTACGGAAAAGTTCCAAGATAATGTTGTATTCTAACTGTGAAACATCTCCCTCGTCCATAAGGTTGAGGATTTCTATAGAATCATCTCATATTCCTCTTAGAAATAAGACACCTCGAATTTCAGGAGCCAAGTCTCCTTATTTTTCCCTTTGTAGGTTGTAGGTGAATCTATCGATGTAGTCTTCCAGGCTCTCATCTTCATGTTGCATCATATTGAAAAATTTCTCTCTCCTTTCTTTGTCTTTGCAGTAGTCTTGGTATTTGTCCAAAAATTTCTTTCTCATTTTGTCTCATGATAAGATGTTGTTCTTTCTGATACCGATGAAACATTGTAGCACAATGCTCTTAAGTTTCATGGGAAAAAAATCCAATTTATAAGTTTTTGTCACATAGTCTTAGCTTATGAAAAGTACATTGAATTCAAAGAGGAAGGTATCAAAATATTATTTAAATAAACCATGAAATTTTATCAAAGATGAAGGAGGGATGATCTTCATCTTGGTTTCCTCATCTGTTTCTTTGATTGGGAATCTGAAATTCATGGGTTCCTCCTTGAAAACCTCATGGGCTATTTATTTCCAAGGGATTTCCTCTGCTTCCAAAGGTTCCTCGAGAAAAAGGAACTCTTATGAATGATATTGCTCGTTGATATGTTCCTATGAAAATGGAATTTCAGTGTGAAGCAATCATTGTACAAACTCCGATTCCTAAGGAAAGGCCTTGAACTTCTTCTTAGAAAGAGAACTTGTTGTAGGGGATAAGTAATTCAGTTGATGATGCTCCTTCCCCTTTTGTGATAGTCTTGCACTACTATCTTTTTGGGAGTTTTTGGAAGTGTTAATAATTCTACCTTGTTGATCTCTATATTTGGACATAGAAAATATTAGAAAATCATCCTACAAATTACTGAAAAGAAATCATAACATTTATTCTACTAAAATGAAAATAAATCTACACAACTAATAGTACTATGTTTTTACAGTTTCCCGAAAACAACGCCAAAAATGACATATTTTTCAGTTACTTTCGAATTAAATTAGGAAGAAAAAGAAGAGTTTCACATTTAATTATCAATCTAGGGCTCGTAAGGAACTTGTGAACTGTCATGCACAATTTATGCAATAAGAGTGTTGTTTTTACTACAACATTTTAGAACTTTAATGTCACAATTCAAAGATTCAAGATCCTTTAATTAAGTCACCAAACTATGCTATGGCCTAAGTTGCAGGAAATTAAATAGCACACTCGCAAGAAATTGAAATTACTCTTGCAGAAATTAAAGCACTCTTGTGGAAATTGAAATCACACTTGTGAGAATTGAAATCACACTTGCATAAATTAAAACTATGATATGATATGTTGGTGACTTTCTTAAGTATGATGAAGATATTGTATTTTGCGACAATGGTGTGTTTTTTCATTCAATACAAATCCAAGCTATTGGAGACTAAATCTATCATAAATTAGAATGAAAGAAAACAAAGTGCGGATGCAAGAGTAGTTGCAACAACATGAGTTGTAGGAATGAAGCTGCAATAGGAATAGAATATCAGCAACTTAGGTTGCAACAATGCAAGTCACAACAACTAAACTATGTTAGGACCAAATATGTAAAGACACAAGCTGCAGTAATCAAAATTGCAGAACCATCTATGATCGTAATCTCACATAAATCCAAATTAACATCGGAGTTTCAATTTAGAACTATAAAATGAAACCACACATGAATCACAACATTGCTCTGTGAATTTGGAATTGCAGTAAAAAGAGAGACAAAATAGCCATGAAATAAAATAAACTTTTTTACGATTCTAAAATGACAGTAATATCAGGAAAACGAACATAGAAAGTAAGTGTTACTGTGAATCTAGAGTTATAACAATTGAAGGAAATAAAGATAAAATAAACCTAACAGAATCAAAATGTTAATCTCTAACTCTATTGTTATAGGAAGTACCTGAATAAGGAGGGGGCCCTACCCCCTTAGGCAAGGTACTGAGCTACGAAACCAGAATGAAACCAAAATCACACAATCACCAGTACATTAACACGCGAATGAAAGCATGAACAAAACTTATATTGTCGAAGTATGAAAGATGAAATAGAAGCAACATGTATTTTCTAGGATATTTTCCTCCCCCACAACTCTATGGAAGCTAAGGTTTTTATACAACATGAATACTGTCTAAAATTATACAAATGATGAATGGACAACCATGAGAATCCGACTGTTCATATGGTTAAAAATATTCTTTGAAACTTTAGTGAGAATCGGGCATGTGTTGACTCGATAGGAAAATTGATTTCTCCTTTAGTCACATGCTTTCCTCCTATCTCCTTTCTTTATGAATATTTCTTCCCAAATTCCATTTGCAGTTTTGAATGTTGTGTTTGTGAGATTTATTTGGAGTCACAACAACTAAAATCATTCTTGTAATTGCAACATTTTGTCTGGAGTTGCTACGAATGCACCTTGAGTTGCAGTAGTTGGTTTGCACCCAGAATTGCAGCAAATTGGTTTGCGCTTGAAACTACATCACTTGGAGTTGCAACAAAGAGGTGTTGAAACTACTATATTCTCCTCTGTAGCAATATTAGTAACTGAAAGTAATGAGTTCCTTTTAAAAACTATGCAAAAATAACATAATAATGAAATATTGGGAAGTTTTAATACCTTAGTGATAAGTAGGATGAAATGGATAATGGAAGGATAAAAAATGAAGTAACTAATAAAATGTTAAGAAAAAAGGTATAGACGGGTGTTGAAAGTATGTCATTTTAGTCACCCATCAAATACTTCACTAGTAATCCATTTTTTCCAAGAAGCATTAAAGAATTCTTGTTTTCTTACGAATTCCCACAAATTTGTCTCAATCACTTGAACAACTTTATGATTTTCTCTTTGTTGAATTATGAGTAGGAATTTACCATGGATAAAATATTATATTCATAGATATGGGTCTCCTATAGGCCTCAATTTCCATGGATTTTGGCACAGGTTAACTCCCTTAAGTTCATTGCAGTTTCCTTTCATTCCTTGGAAATTACCTATAGGACTCCCCTTACTTGTGTAGATGGAACAACCCCCCATATTTTGAAATCTTCATCTACTTGGTGATAGAAATTTCCTTAGATGGGTTCCTTAAAATAATGACCCTTGTTGCATTATGGTGCTTCTGCCATTGAATCCCCTTTGGCTCCCATGGCATTAAATCCCCTTAGGGATTGGGAGTCTAGTTAGTATACATGCCAGAGTTGAAGCCACATACTAGTATTCTCATCATGTTGAAATCATTACTCTATGGAATCTCATATTTATGGTTGGTCTTTGTTGGATTATCACATATCATTATCTATCCACTTCATCCATACAATGATAATTTTTCATTTTTATGCCACCATTCACCCACCCCCAAGGAGATTCCCACTAATGACCCTACCATCAATTGCTTTCATTTTTATTTTTCACATTTTGCACTACCACCATCTAGTTGTTTTCTAGGGAATTTATCTCCACATTACCCCTTCAGATCCCCATTTGGTTTCCCAATGGGTTTTTTTATTGGATATTGAGTCTCTCTACATAATGTTTAGATTTGTTCTATCCTCTTGATTTGTTTAGATCTGAGATGAGTCACCATTATGTCCCATGGAGTCAATTAAATTTCACATTGAGTCTTGTTATAGTTTTACCATGTCTCCATGTGTCATACCCATTATGTATTTCCAAGTGTTGACTTCAAGTTTTCCTAGTGGTTTACTAATATGCCCTTAAAAATATATGTGTCTAGTAATTGACCATTTCTAGTGGAATATTTTCAATCACTGTTAGGTCAACCTTGCATTTATGCTCTAAACAAGGGATTCCTTGAGTCCACCTCTCATTTCCATCCCTATTTCCCTTTGGTCTCAATCTCTTTCAGTCAAACATTACTTTCTACCTCATGATGGATTTAAGGACTCCTCATTTCCTTGATTTCAATAGGCCTTCCCCTATCAAATTCAACACTTGTATTCTAGGGGTATATCTTAGAGGACCATGTACCTTGACCTCATATTGATTATTGGTGGGTGCCTATGACCAATCACGCAGATAAATTAGTGCTCTTTAACTTGGTTTTTTCTCATGTTCTCAACTTCAACTCATTATCACACGATTGAGAATCACACACTTGATCATTCAGTGATCTAGTTGATTGTACCAATTCCTTAGACATGTGTGAGATGCATTCGAACTCAAGAGGGAGTTTCCCTTCAGGTATTACCCCACAAGTTATGACATCAACATATGATTCTATAGATATAGCTCCACTTGTTGTACTTTGGATGTTGGGCCTAATGAACCCCTTTTATTCTTGGGAACATGCAAACTTCCCTTTATTGACATCAACACCTTCATTATATGGTTAGAAAAATATCTAGATCTAGTGGTTGTGATAGATAATATAAAAAGTAATGAAAAATAGAATTATAAACCCTGACTCAAATGAGATCTTTCATTCTCAATCTTATACCATTCATGAGAAAAGTAAATGCTTGCAAGAAATAAGCAAAACCCAGAACAACAAGCTTATAAATAATAAAATAATGCTTCATTACCCAATGGAAAGAAAATATTACAACACTTGTGGAGGAAATTAATGGAGAGAGTGGATCCATGACCTCCTCCTTGGGAGGGTTCTTTTTATTTCTGGAATGTCTGTGTGTGATGTCCTCTCCTTGTGGCTATAAGTAGCTATGGCAATTGATAGAGATGTTATCGAGAAACTAGGGTTCTTGAATTTTAATTCAAATTTGATAACATTCACTTACTATGGATCGATTTTTATGGAAACAGAGTGACCCCTCGGTATTTATCAGAAAAAATAGTGGTTACCTCTTGACATGGTCATAACAAAAAAGGATTATTTAACCGTATCAAATTTAACAATCACTTTTAGGGTTTTTGAATAACTACTTTATTTTATTTTATTATTTATATTTTTTGGATAATTTCATGATAAATGGCTAAAAGGAGGTTTTATGACCTTAGGAAATGTGTTTTCTTAAGTCATAGTGGTGAAAAATGATGTGAAATGGGTAAAATTAGTGGAACTGATAATGTATGTGGTGTAGTTCCGTAAACCTAGGTAATTTTGTCTAGGTGAACAACTTTTGAGTGATAACAACCTAGACATTAGGGTCTCAAGTCTTTAGGGTTGAGAGGAGATGCACATATAGTGTTTTTCTAAGATTATTACTCACCCTTCTTATTCAAGGAAAATTACTAGCAACATTGATCAAATTCAATTTTTTTAATTCATTTAATTTTTTTATTAAACTTAAACATTTAAAAATAAAAAAATTATGGTATTATATTAGCTTTTTTCCATTTTTTATATTTAAAAATTAAAACAAAAAAATAAAACTTTTAAATTTTATTTAATAATTTAAAATAAATAAATAAAGTCAAATTTTATTTAATATATGAAAAAAGTATAACAAAAGTTGGCTTTCTCATTTATAAAAATTAAATTGAATTTTTAAAACAAAAAATCAAAATCCCCTTTTCTTTGATGATTGCATTTTCGCTTCCCCTTGTCACTCTTCTACTCCTCCATTTCACACTCTCATTCACCTCACTCTATTGTGAAATATCTTTGCTACTATAGTGTTGGTTTGTTTCTAAAATATCTTGAAACTTCATGAAAAACCTCACTAACACTATGTTAAGTTTTCAAAGCTCTGTAATACAATATTTGTTTGATCAAAACCATTAAGTGTCAATTATAGAATCTCCTAATTATTCACCATATTATTGAGTGCTAAAGGTGTCTCATGGATCTATCATTCATATTTTTATAGGTTATGCCTAACAAAAATAATGACATTGTGCTACTCTACTTTCTACTCTACTTGGATAATCTTTTGCAGAGTCCAAACTATCATCATTACTACTTCATGAAGCTTAACTGGTAAGTTGTGATCCCTTTATGTTTTGATTGATTTATATGTGGAATAAGAAAATGCAATCCTTCTCCTCAATCTATCACCCTATATTCACGTATCTTTCCTAGGTATCATTTCAATTTTGATGGTTGTTATTGAACCTACAACATGCCCATATGCGTATGCGGGATCCTTCATTACTGTTTGAACTCCCATTGTCCTTTGTTTCCTTCCAAGGGAGAATTTGGACACAAATTTGTGTAAAGTTTATGGTTTTCCTCATGTGTATTATATTGTCATTACAAGCCCAAGTCTGAGTGACTCAATGTACTAATTCTCTAAGGTAGTTTTCCTTAACAATTGGGTTTTTGGAATTTTCATATTTCAATTACTTGACCACCATAGCAAGGTGTATGAAAATGATGCTATAAATGTTAATTCATGTGTATTTTTGTTTCCCTAAGGTGACTCTATGCGTTTAATATTTCAAGCCTAATACCACTATTTGGATTACTTTTCATATTCTATTGCTAGGCCTAATTCTCACTTCTTCGTTGATTCAAAGGAAAAAGGGTTTTCTCTCTTTTAATATGTAGATATAAGTCAAGCATTGTTGTAATATTCTAGATTACACGAAATTCAAGGAGAGACTACATCGTGAAGCACATCAAGAACACAATCAACCCAACAAAGAAGAGATAATTTAGGGAAGAATATCCATTTGAGTTTGTATTCAATCCTCATGAGTATTTGTACAATAGAGAGATGGTTGGATAATCAACCAGATAATCTCACATGGATGACATACCAAGGACACCTCTCAACTAGATGTCCAACATCACCAACACATGCCTCTACCAAGCATGTACTAATATCACCAACATACCATCACAAGATATGTGTCTCAACCATGTACAAAAGTATGTACCAAACCATCAACATGTACCATACAAAGCATCAACCATGCACCAAAACATGTACCACAACAAGTGCATCAACCTTGCACCAACACCTGTACCAAAACAATTCCATCAACAATTCACCAATACCTGTACAACATCAAGTGCATAAACCATGCACCAACACCCATACCATGTACCTCAACCATCCACCATGTACATCAACAATGTACATCAACCATGTATCTCAACACATGGACCATACTATATACCATACCATGTATTTCAACCATATACCTTATCAGTCATCACATACACCATGTACCACAATATATACCAAGAAAGTACTATCAATGGTGTACCCCAACTAGATATCAAGATAGTGGTTATGGTGTACTACCATAACCATCACATATACCAAACCAGATATCAAGATAGACAATAGTGTACTTCCAAAAATAGTATCATGTCATCGCCAAGGTGTATCATCACCACTATGCCTTAAGCATGTACCATATCATAACCAAGCATAAAAATATTCACATAAGCATAAATGTAACCTTTAGATGACATGTTGAACTGTAATACTGACCTGTAACTCTTCCACAACCTTCAACAACATCATACCAACATTCTCCCCAAATATGTCTTGTCCTCACAGGACAAAGACTACCTATCATGTTGGGCCTCACGTTAGTTTCCCTAGGCAAACTGCGAGGGTTCCTCATGGGAAACCCTCAAGTTGATCCAAGAGGGATTGCTTAATTAGGGTTACTAAGAAACCCTAGCTCTTTGTAGCTCCAAAATTTTTTCTCTTCCTTCATGCTTTCTCCTCTACCTCAAACTCAACCTCAAATTCACCAATAAACCAAGATATTATCATAAGATATAAATTAAATTAATGTGTGTGCTCCAAATGAATGTTTCATGATGTGTATTTTTACTTTTTCAACCAACCTTTTCCTCACTTTAGGGCCGACCTGTACTTTCTTGTTATAATAAATTTACCCTTTAATTAATTCACTTGTAACCAACTAAGGGCTTCTAACTTCACAAGGCTATAACTCCTCAATCGTGAGGAACCACGTGGCATACCACCTATCACTGGAAACAAAACGACACAAACTATCCATCTATGAGTGTGTTACTTGAATTTTCATCGTCCTTCATGTCCTTATTCCTCAAACAACTTTGGGTCTCATGACCACACCTCTGAGACTTCATGTAGACTTCATCAAATGCATCCAACATGTCTGCTGATATCAACAACTATTGTTGACATCAATGAAAACTAACTCACCATCAATATCAACCTCAACTCTAGGGTATCTCGAATGCTCTAAGGATTGACATCAATGAAAACCAATTGTCTAACAATATCCCCTTTGGCATTGATGGAAACATTGATGGAAACAATCATACTCCAATACTCATGCTCCCCCTCTGACCATTTCTCCTCATCAATGTTTCTCTCTCTTCCTCTTTGACATCAATGAAAAAGGGTATCTCTCATTGGGGTTTCTCCCCCTATCTTCATGCATTTTCTTTTTCTCTTCACATGTTTCTATCCTCATGTTTATTTCTAGGGTCCTCTTCTCTTTTGATAAAAAAGAGTGACTCCCCTCGAAAGTATGCCTTTTCTGAACAATCCTTCTATGACTTTGTGCACTTGACTCGTTCTCTTCTAATCATTCTCTTTCTCTCCCTTTGACATCATGGTAAAAAGGATGACTCCCCCTATTGATATATCTCCCCCTATCTACATGTTAATTATCTTCCTTTATGGATCTCTTTCTTTAATGATTTCTCTTCCCTTGACTTATTTGCAGGTTGTATAACAATATGGGACTTCCTTTGTATCTTTCCTTTCCTCTCTTCCAATGATTCTCATTGTCCATTGATGATTCCTCTTGTAATTCTCTAACATATATAAAAAACATTCGCAATTTCTTGACTTCAAATGATCTTTCATGTTCATTTTTTATACATCAATGACCATACTGTTAACACTGTCCCTTTGACCCTATGATGATATATCTTTTGTCGAAGTTTTCTCTTTCCATGTTCTTCTATTCCTCTCACTACTTGACTTCTTGTGACCAACTAATTCCATTTGTCCATTGATTCCACTGATTCTAGTTGTAGATATCTTCCGTCATATATCTGTCTAGACCTGCCAATGATCTCATAAGTTGTCCATAACTATGATACTCAATTTTCCACAATGATGACCCATCTGTCATTGAACTATCATGAAGACATTTTTTTTGTTGTAAATGATCATCACATATTCTTATTTCTCATACTGAATAAAATACGTCCACTGATATGAAATACATCCTTGAATATATAATGAACATATCTCTTCCTGGAAGTGTGTTAATGATATTCCTCTAATATATGCATGGGAACAATTCTTCTCAATCACTCAATTTGTCATTTTGTACTTCTTCTATCTGACTACTCTAAATCTATATCTAGAAACACTTCAAAAATCTCAAAGGATGGTTGTATGATATGTATTATCTAGTGCACCGAATCCCCTTGTTTAATATTCATATTTATTGGGAGCCTCCAAGCCAGATGACTCAGAAAAATACCTACTCTAATGCAGAGTAATCTTCCTCTTCGTCTACAGACTCATCGTCTCTTTGAACTCTCACTTCTTCCTATTTTCCTATGGATTCATTATGATATTGCACTAAAATTCCTGAAAGCACAATATCCTTGGTCTTTTATTTATTCACTTTCTCTTCTTTTCTTTCTTGCACCACTGAAAATCCTGCGATCTCTGGGACCTATTATTTATTCACATGCTCTTCTTGTATTTATTTTCTTCTCCAAACCTTCATGTATCTGACACCAGTTTTTTCTTTCATGGAAGGCTCTATCATGCTTATACAATTTTGAGCTATGTGACCATAGTTGTGGCATTTGTAACATTCAATGTTGTTCGGGGCCATATAAGCATTTATTTCTTGAACATTTCTTCCATAAGCCCTACAATCTACAACTTATGTTCAAAGTTAGTACAATTAAAACAATGACCATAAAAGAAATTTACATACCTGGGAGTGAATGATCTTGTTTTTGGTGTAGTCCTTTGGAATTCCTACCTTGGTTGATCATGATCTTCTCTTCCTTCATTATGATTAAAGATTATTTTCTTTTAGAATGTGGAAGATCTTGTTGAATATGTATAGTTATTATACTCGTTCATTTTTATTCTTGTGACCATGATTCCTTCCTTTGAGTACTTCTGCATAACTCTTACTCTTTTCTTCATTCTTCCTTTCTAGCAACCTGAAGTGGTTCTCTTCAACTTTCTTTATTGATGATTTGGGTGTTTCTCTGTCTTCAATGTTCTTGCTGAGCTTGATGATTTTAACTCTCAATGTGAAAACTTATTCTTCAAGATTCTTATCCTCTTCTTCTTTCTTCATCATTTGAATCTTCATGACTTCTTCTGTTATATTTTCTTATTTAAGTTGGATCTTCAAAGGGATGATATCCTTTTCAAGTATTCTTTATTATTGACTAAATTATTCTTCAATTTTGTTAAATTTCTTTGATATTTTCTTGAGATGATCTGTCAAAATATTCTCTCTTCTCTTCTTCCTTTCTTTGGGATACTATTTTGGCTTCCACACACTACTTCTCTTCCATCTGACTTTTGTATGTTTCTTCAATCCTTTCGGCTTCTTCCAGCTGGGATTTTAGATTCACAATGTCCTGTTGGGATTTTTCAGAACTTTCTTGAGAATTCTTCTTGACTAATTTTTGTTATAGCCCTAAAATTCCCTACTCATGAATACATGACATTTTCCTTCCTACTTGCATAATTTCCAAATCACTGTTGAGGAAATCTATTTTAAAAACCAATTTTTAGAGAATGTACGCACTCTGTTGCACTACTTCCCATGTACATAGGATTTATGCATGATAGAAAACCCACGTACATATACTTGTTGCACACTAAACAAAATGCATATACCTCCAAAAGTTGCAAAAATTAAAAAGTTGTAAGGAATTTGGTGGAATTTACGGGATATTGGAGGTTTCCCAACCAATTCACATGTTATAGCCCATCCCCCAATAAAACAACTATCCTTTTTTTCATATAGAAAGAGGTGTTGGGGTCTCATTCCACAATCAAGCATTAGAACGGTGAAACTCTGCCCAAATTGCCTTTCCTTCCTTGCCCAAGCCTTTGCAGCCTCTTGTGATTTATTTCCTCTTCATTCCCCTTTTCTCCCATACAATCCATTCCCTTCCTTTGAGGTGATTAGAATATTGTGAGAGAAGATATTCAGAAGGTGCACTTGGAGCATTGTCAAGAGGAGCCTGGACTAGGTTCATGGAGCATCATCCTGCAAAGGTTGTAAGCTTCAATCTTTGATTAATGAGTAAAACAATTTATTTTCCCTATCCCAAATGATGGTTTTTATGTATTTTCTTTTATTTATACATAACAAGTTATATCTAACCTTAATTTATGAATAGAAATAGCATGCTTGTAGCCTTGTTTTCCTAGTTTTGGATGCAGGTCAACTTTGGAGGAGACTTGCAGCCTTGGGAGCTACAGAGCTTGAGGAGATGAACACCAAATGTTGGATAAAAGGTACACCAAAGGTAATGTTGGATAAATGATCTATTCTTTCATTACTTTCTTTTAATCTATTTTGGTATGTTTTGGGTAGTATATAAATTAGATTGACTTTTAGGGAGTCATTTTCTCTATCTTTACTTTAAACCTTGGTATATTTATAGGGGGGTTTTCTCGCTAGCAATTGTTCCACAATAGACTTTTTTTTCTTCCTTTTTTCGTCAATGCATCTAAAGCACTGATTAATTATGGTTCAAGATCTACTATTCCTTATTCACAATATTCTTCTTCTGAATCTGTCTGACATGATGTGCATATTTCTTCTTGTTCTTCACTTTCTTTAATACAATGTGACTTTGTGATGGGATATTCCTTGGAATAGAGATTATGTAGTGTATCCCATAGTTCTTTAGCTGATGAACATTGTCCCACTCTGTCTTTTATTGAATCACATAATCCTTCCAAGATGAAATCCATTTCTATTTTGTTGTTTCTTTTAAGTTCCTTCTTGGTTGTGGTCTCTGGTTTCTTCGAATTGGTGTATACTATAACAATTGAGTACCAAACATAATACCCCTGTGCTCTTAAAATTATTTTCATTGTATTGTTCCACATCTCATACTTTAGACCAATATTACTATAAAACCAAAATATTCCATTATCTTTGTATCCATTATCCATTACATCCACGATCTACCTTCCAGTGGTTAAATTGGTTCTTGAAGAAACCTTCTCTGATACAAATTGTTGGAATACTAAGAGGGGGCATTGAATCAGTATGAACACTTTTACTACTTTTAACCACAATATATAAACTTCAATATTGTCAACAATATATCATCAATGTATCATCTATGATTGCATTCAATATATCATGATCATATAAACATAAGAAACATCAAATCAAATACATATTACACCAAAGTTTACGTGGAAACCCAAATGGGAGAAAACCACAAAATTATTTCTTATATTTATAAAATAATATATTCATTGGAAGCACCAAATTCCTAATTCTCCTACTAAAAATGGGAGGGTATGACCCCCTATTTACGAGCTCCAACCTGAAGGAAGCTACAACTCCCTAAATTTTTTGGCTCTAACTAGAAGGAGGCTACAATCCCATCAATATCAGGCTCCAACCTGAAGGAAGCTCTAACTCCATGATTCTTCAGCTCCAACCGGAAGGAGGCTACAACCCCCTTTCCTTGCTCTATGCTTCCACCATGAAATACAAGTGTAGACAAAATTTTCAATAACATAATCACTGCCACTGTAATTTCCACTGTCACTCTCACTTCCACTATTACATCAACATGTAGCTAGTCAACCTGTCATTGTATCCAACCTGTCATTGTTCCCAACCTATCATTGTCACCAATCTGTCACTTTCACCAACCTGTCACTGAGCAACCTTTCCAACCTATCACTTTCACCGATACTAAACCATATTCTCTCACATGGATCATATACCAAGGACACCTCTCAACTAGATGTCCATCATCACCAACACATGCCTCTACCAAGTATGTACCAATATCACCAACATACCATCACAAGATATGTGTCTCAAGCATGTACCAAACCATCAGCATGTACCATACAAAGCATCAACCATGCACCATAACCTATACCATAATAAGTGCATCAACCATGCACCAACACATATGCCACAACAAGTGCATCAACCATGCACCAACACATGTACAACATTAAGTGCATCAACCATGCACCAAAAAATGTACCATGTACCTCAACTGTTAAAATTAATGTAGCTGGAAGAGCCATTCTCTGGGAGAATGGAAAAGACCCTAGTTGTGATCTAGGGCCCCCAGTAAACTCCTGAGGTTCTTGGTTTGGAACCAAGCATTTAGAGCCATGGAAAAAGACCCTAGTTGGGCCCCTAGTGTGTTTCTAGGGTTCTTGGTTAGGGACCAAGCAGTTTGATGATATAAGCACCTAGATGTGTTCTAGGGCCCCTGGATGTGTTCCAGGGAATCCTTGCTCAGCACTTGTATTGATCCTTGGTTGTGTACCTTGGTGGTTAAGCCCCTATATATATTCTATGGCCCCTAGATGGGTTATGGGATATCTTGGTATGGGGCCAGGCAGTTTCTTGGTTAAGTACCAAGCTGAGATGATGTGTGACCTTCTTCTCTCCCGGGATAGTCCATGTGACCTAGGAGTAGTTAAGAAGAAAGGCATGATAACATCATTTCCCCTCCTCATATGTTGGGATGATAAAATCTTATAAGTTATATCATGAGACTCGTGTGGACAAAAATGCCATTAAAGAAGTACTTAACCTTTGACTTTGTCTTATTGTTTATTAATGAAACCCTTTCTTGAGTTATGTCCCTCTTAATTGTATGGTGATGTGTTGGTTCGATTATTTTCTTATTCCTAAAGAAAGTTGGCCACATTGATCTTGAAACCCTTCTCATCGACTTGTTTCATTACCTTGTTGATTTACTTGTGGTCTATTTTTTATTTACCACTTGATATTTTAATTGGTAAAATATTGTTTCTTTATTATTAGGTATTAAACCTAAACCTAAAGTTATGGTAGGTGGACTAACATGTTATCCCTATATTACCTGCCTAAAACTATTTAAGCAGTGGCCTATCCCTCACTTGACACACTCACTCTCTCTTAGCCGAGAGTTGAAGACTGAGATTTTGTTGTGCCTCTTCTGGATAAGGTTACTAGGTTGTTGTGGCTCTTATGGATAGGTTTATTTGGGTCCTCTCAGCTCCTCTCTTGTCTATTCTTGTTCTTCTCCATCTTTCATGGATTTATCCCTATCATCCATGATTGTTTTAGCCTATTGGTGACCTATAGGAGTCTTTCCCATCCAGTCGTAAAGGGTTCTTGTTGTTTTTGTTGTTCTAGTTCCTTCTTGTTGATTTGATTGTGTCGCCTTACTGTCTAAATGATGCCACCTTGGTAATTTGTTGGTGTCTCCCTTGTGTGTTTCCTTACCTTGTCTGCTAGTAGCCCTAGTATTCTTACCATTGTGAACTAGGTTGTTAGGGCTATTTTGGACTACTGGTATTTCACCTTTGTTGAAGAATATTTCCGTTTTCTTGGGCTGAAAACATTTATACTTTTTCAACCAAAACACTTTCATCAATTTAGCGCCTACCTTTAATTTCTTGTTATAACAACTTTACCCTTTAATTAATTCACTTGTAACCAACTAGGGGCTTCTTGACCATTCTTTGGGCCTTCTAACTTCACAAGGCCATAACTACTCAACCGTTAGAAACCCCGTGGTGTACCACCTATTACCAGAAATGGAACAAAGAGTATTATCCATCTGTGAGTGTGTTACCTATATTTTCACTATACTTCATGTCCTTATTCCTCAAACAACTTTGGGTCTCATGACCACACCTCTGGGGCTTCGTGTAGACTTCATCAAATGCACCCAACACATATTCCAACATCAACCACTCTTGTTGACATCAATGAAAACTAAATCACCATAAATATCGACCACAACTATGGGGTATCTCGAATTCTCTAAGGGTTGACATCAATGACAACCAACTGAACAACAGATTGGTTATACCCACTCCAACTAATCCTTTTTTAAGTTCTCTTATCACATGCATTATTAAATTATCCTTTATTTCATATACAATCATATATTTACTTAGTTTTGAATGTCTAATGTGTGATGACTATTACAAGGGCCTAAGAGGTCTTCCAACATCTCCCTCGCACTCAAATCCTTGCTTATCCCAAGAAAGTGTGAAACAATGTCCTGGGTCTCTACTTCTGCAGAAGTATCCTTATTGTGCATCAACCATGTATATTGGTCTAGATAGGTAAATCAGCCATAATAACTACTAGTTTTATAAGAGGATACACGTATACAAGGTTTATTGTGACTAGTTTGCAATGGATATGAATGACTACATATCACATATGCCAAATACTCAATCTTCATGCTTTTTATTACATGTTGGTGCAAAGTTGTCATACCACGGTGTTAGGATATTTAAACACTTAGGAGTTAGTTAAGATCTACTTGGTCTATTGTGTCATTAGGTAAAAGTGTGTTTTATAGTGTGTCTCCTTAGTATGCATTAGTATGCATTTGTAGCTAGGAAATCTGATGATCACGATATGTTCCTGACATAGAGTGATCTGACGGTTCATACTCTCCTCGATATTAATAGCCATTGATCTGTGGCTTAACACCCGATTGTTCCATGATATCTATTTAAAGAGCATGGAGGTTCATTTTCTAATGATCGATTGTGAGAAATTCTCTTGTAAAATCTCTTTGTAATCTTTTTCTTTGCATTAATAAACTGCTCCAAGTGGTTGCGTTGGTTGGGGCCGTGGATGTTTCCTCGTAGGGGTTTTACCATGTGAAAACATGGGTGTGTTGATCTTTTATCTGGTTATGTGAGTGGTTACTGAAGGTGTTCATCCTATATTTGAATACCTGTGTTGTCGAACATGGTATCAAAGCCTGTTTGAAGACCCGCTCCTGTTGTAGATCAATATTGTGAAGACAAGTTTCCTCATCTCCATTTTTTGTCATTTTCGTACATTTTTGGACTGAGAGGACTGTTCCATTGTGTCCGGAGCACTCATTTCATTCAGGAACACTTTTCTTTTCACTAGAAAAGGTTTATGTTTGCCCAAGATACGACCATTACAGTCAGATCCAGAGGTATAAAGTTTGAATACACATTTTTTAAATTTTTTGCAAAAAGTATTTTTTTTTTCTAGGTTGCTACTCTTTTAGATATGCGTATTCTCTTTTCCCCGTGCCCTGTGCAATCTTGGAAATTCATAAATGGATAGGAAAATGTGCATATTCCAAGTAAGCTAACCGAGATCTAACCCTTGTTGTCATCGAGAAGAGACATTTTTTTCTTGTGTGAAAAGAGTTTTTTTTTAGCATGCTCTCCAAGGCCATCAACAACAACACCCCCAAGCCTCCTTCTGAACATTACAATATGTTTTGCTAGACCATTTGGTTAAAAGTTTCCTTATTAAGTAAGAGATCTTGAGTTCAAGTCTCTCTTTTGTTACTTTTTTTTGAAAAAGTTCATGCTAAAATTGTAAAGTGTATTTCACTTCAAGTATAAAAGTGAATCACTATAAGTAGCTTTAATATTTTATTTTAGAGTTATTTATTTTGCATGCAAATTTTCTTTGTAAAAGTGAGCCCCACTTCTCTTTATAAAAGTGGGTCAGTTCATAAAGCAACTTACACTACCACGTGGTCCTTTGGTTACCATTTATGCCTTTTTTAAAAAGGGCATAACTCTCACATACGAAGTTCGTTTTTAGTGTCGTTTTTTTTAAAACTGCATAACGTTTCAAGATCTTTCCATTCATATCATCAATTTCAGTTTTTAAATCGATATTATCTACATATTTAATAGGTCTTCTACAACTAATCTCTTACTTGTCAACACCAACTACTTCCAATGGAAATCCCATATGGAGGATTTATTAAGAAGTAAAGGATTGTACTGGATTACCTTGGGAAAGGAAACAACACCCACTGATGCTGATAAGAAAGACAAATGGGATAATAGGAATGAAGAAGCACGTGGATTAATCATAATTCCCGTCTCTCCTGATTTAAGGTTCCACCTTCAATCAATTGATAAACCCAAAGAAGCTTGGGAAAAGATTGAATCTGTGTTTGGTAAACACAATATTATTTGAGCACAACAGTTAGAAAATCAAGTACTAACTTTGAGTCTAAGTGATTTTTCTTGCATTGAAGACTATCTATCTAAGTTTGAAACACTCTGAACTTTATGTGAAGAATGTAAGACAAATATAGATGAAGATTGTTGCATCTATCTTATTCTTTCTTAGCTAGGTAGTGCATATTTTATGTTTGTATCTACCCTTTATGCCATACAAGAGGCTATAGGGGCAGATTATCAAAAACCTAATCTTGAGAACTTTTGTGATTCTTTGATTAGAGAGCAAGATAAGCTAGTACAACTTGGAGTGATCATCACTGCAGGTACCTCCAACAAAGCCTTAGTTGTCCATCAAAAAGATAAACCCAAGAATCCCAAGAAGCAACATCCTCACCACAACAACAAGCAATATCAGGGTCCCAAACCCACTCAGACAACTTTTTCTCCTAATGGAGACAAAGGAGAAAAATATAAAAATAAGAATACTAACAGACATTGCAACTTTTGTGATAAAGATGGTCATGACGAGTCCAAATGTTTCAAGAAAATGGTAGCTTTAGAAGCAACAATGAAGAAGCACAACATCAGTATTGATTCTACTTCTTATTCTTCTTCTCATGGACATTCACTTTCTGCTTCTGGTTTCTCCTTCAATACACCTTCTACTTCTACTTATGATAAGTGGCTTATTGATTCTGCAACATCTTATCATATGGCTAAAGATAGAGACATATTTTCTACTCTAAATGAATGTAACACCAAGAAAATATTTGTTGGTGATGATAGATCTCTTAGTGTTGAAGGATCTAGAATAGTACAAGTAGAAAATGGCCATTTTAATGATGTATTATGTGTTCCAAGTATTTTTTGTAACATTCTATCAGTATATCAAATCACTCATTCAGGTGAAGGTAAAACTGTAGAGTTTTCACCTCACCAAGTTGTAATCAAGGATCTAAAAGATCCTAATCATGTTCTTGCAACTGGAATTGTTGATGATATTACCAGGTTGTACAAGTTTGACAACTTTGGGTCATCATCTTTTTCATCAGTTTTTATTGCTCATAGCAATGACTTGAGCAAACTTTGGCATGAGCAGCTTGGTCATCTAAACTATCGCTCATTGCAACAACTATGTAATCAACAGATGGTGATTGGTCTTCCTCTTGTTTCATGCAGAGATGGTGTTTTTGTCAGTTGTGTTCTTGACAAACAACATAGGGACAGTTTTGAAAAATGTGCCTCTTGGCATGCCTCGGGTCCTTTGCAACTTGTTCACAGTGATTTGTGTGGTCCACTTTATTCTCCTTATTTTTATGGGTGCAAGTATTTCTTAACATTCAATGATGACTTTTCCAGATGTACTTGGGTTTACTTCTTAAAACTTAAGAGCAAAAATTTTGACAAGTTTTTGGCCTACAAGGCCCTTGTAGAAAAGAAATCTGGACATCAAATTCAAAGGTTAAGAACAGATAATGGAGAAAAATATGTGAATAATAATTTTACAAATTACTGCACTACACAGGGAATCCAAATGCAACACATTGTTCCATATAGACCACAAAAAAATGGTGTTGCTGAGATAAAGAAATGCACATTAAAATAAATGGCTAATTGTATGATCCAATCTAAGGGATTAAGTCTAAAGTATTGGGCGGAAGCCATCAACTATGCAAATTACATAGTAAATCGCACTCCCACAAAGGCTCTTATAAATATAACACCGGAAGAAGCTTGGACTAAAATTAAACCATATGTAAGTCACTTCTGTGTATTTGGCAGTATAACATGGGCTCACATTCCCCATGAGAAAAGGAAAGCATTGTAGCCTAAAAGTGAGAAGTGTATATTTGTTGGTTATTCTGAAGATGTCAAAGGTTACATACTTCTTCAATCAAATTGTAATGAAATTATTATTAGAAAAGATGTTAAATTTGATGAAAATCTCTTGGCCTGGGAGCCTAATTCGACATGTGTGCCTTCTTTGGCCTGTGAGCCTAATTCGGTGATTGTGCCTTCTTCAGCCTGCGAGCCATCTTCGACATTTGTGCCTTCTTATGATCTAGTTTCTTCTTTAGATAATGACAGTGAGGATGAAAATCCACCTTCGCCTGCTCACCCTCCTCCAGATGAGTCCTTTGAACCTGAACCAACACTAGCTCCATTGCTTTCGAGATGGGTCCGTTCAACACGAGAAGCAGGTGGTGATCTTTTCAATGATCTTTCAGATCAACGTCGGACACGTTCATAGTTCCATCGATCCTCTTCTCTTTTGGTTCAAGTTTCAGAAACTCATGATCGAGAGATATTTGCAGAAGCTTCAGGTCATCCATATTCGGATACAACAATGAATGAAGAGTATCGTTCTTTAATGGAAAACGATAGTTGGTATCTTGTACCTCTTCCAAAAGGAAGAAAACTTGTTAGATTCAAATGGGTCTACAGAACTAAGTATGCATCAAATGGAAGTGTTTAAAGACACAAGCCTTGGTTAGTTTCCAAAGTATTTTCCCAAGTTGAAGGAATTGACTATAATGAAACCTTTGCCCCTGTAGAAAAAATGAATTACATCTGCCTTGTTCTTTCCCTTGTTGCCTCACATAATGGGAGGTCCATCAAATGGATGTTAAATCCACCTTCTTGCAGGGAGATTTGCAAGAAGAAATCTACATGGAACAACCTCCTGGTTATGTCTAGAATGACTCTAGTCTTGTTTGTCACCTCAAGAAATCTCTTTATGGTCTCAAGCAATATCCTCGATCTTGGTATGACAAAATGGGCAGTTTTATTATTGCCACTAGATTCTCTAGATGCCATTTTGATCCTAATGTCTATACCAAGAAATTAGGAAACCATCTCATAATACTTGTCCTTTATGTTCATGACCTTATCCTTACTGGTAGTGACTCAAAACTTTTAAACCATGTGAAAACCAGCCTTAAGATAAAATTTGAAATGACAGACTTAGGCTTTTTGCACTATTTCCTTGGCCTCCAAGTTTTGCAAACCAATGAAGGAATATTTCTTTCCCAATCTAAGTATGGTTGTGACCTTCTTTGTCGCTTTCACATGGACGATTGTAAACCAACCCCTTCTCCCTTCCAGTCTGGAGTCAAGCTTACTTCCACCTGTACTTCTCTTGAAGTTGATGCCACCATGTACCGTCAGTTAGTTGGTAGCCTCTTATACTTGACTCATACCCATCCTGATCTTTTCTTTATTGTTGGTCTTGTTGCCCAGTATATGCAAATGCCCCATGAAATCCATTGGAAATCAGATAAAAGGATACTTCTCTATGTTTGCGGTACAATTCAGTTCGTGATACATTACAGTTCAGGGGGGACTCATTTATTGGTTGGTTTCACTGATTCAGATTGGGTCGACGACCCTGATGATTAGAAGTCTACTGCAGGTTATGTTTTTAGCCTTGGTTCAGGACCTGTCACTTGGGCCTGTAAGAAACAACATGCTATTGCACTTTCTTTAGCAGAAACAGAGTACCAAGCAGTGGTAAATTCAATTCAAGAAGCCTTGTGGCTTTGACAGATCCTTTCAGAGTTTGGATTCCAGCACCAGCATCCGACCAGTCTTTGGTGTGACAATTAGAGTGCCATCAAGCTCGCCAAAGAGCCAGTTCAACATCAGCATAGCAAACACATCGAGCTACACATGCACTTCATCAGAAAGCTCATTCATGATCAAGTTATTGAAGTGCTCTTTTTCCCTACAGAAGATCAACTTGCAGACATTTTCACAAAGTCTCTTATAGAAGCGAAGTTTTCCAAAGTTCGATCTATGTTAGGAGTTCAGGAAGTTGTCATTAAGGGGGGATAGACTCTAATGCCTCCTTCCTTCTCCTATTGTGTCGCTATTGTAAATCCTTCAATCCTACCCAAGTTGCTCTTAAGAGGGGATGTTAGGATATTTAGATACTTAGGAGTTAGTTAAGATCTACTTGGTCTAATGTGTCATTAGGTAAAAGTGTTTTTTCTAGTGTGTTTCTTTAGTATGCATTAGTATGCATTTGTAGTTAGGAAATACAATGGTCACGAAATGTTCCTGACATAGAGTGATCTGACTGTTCATACTCTCCTCGATATTAATGGCCATTGATCCATGGATTAACACCCGATTTTTCCATGATCTCTATTTAAAGAGCATGGAGGGTCATTTTCCGATGATCGATTGTGAGAAACTCTCTTGTAAAATCTCTCTGTAATCTTTTTCTTTGCATTAATAAACTGCTCCAAGTGGTTGTGCTAGCTAGGGACATGGATGTTTCCCCGTAGGGGTTTTACCACGTGAAAACATCGGTGTGTTGATATTTGATTTGGTTATGTGAGTGGTTATTGAAGGTGTTCGTCCTCTGTTGGAATACCCATGTTGTTGAACACAGGTTCCTCTGCATATTACCAACAAAAGGGTACTGAAGTAGTCTAGTGCATTGAATATTTCATCTTTCTGAAAGGAAAGAAGTCTCACTCTAAGCACATCTAAGATAAACGAACTAAAGGAAGGATAAGAAGAATGTTATACAGATATATAACCCCTCAATATTGTTACCATTCTAATGCAAGATAGATACTCGGTTTAGGTATTTAGCACATCATACACTAATATAGAAGAACATAACTATAAAGAACATTAATAATGGATAACAACATGTAATTCTGATCAGGGGATCAAATTTTGCTCAATTTTCAAAGTGCTCGGAATGCGACGAAAACAATACCATTGTGTATGTCTCGTCTTCCTGATTCCGGCGGTATATTTACTTTCTCAAACGGAGTCCGTATGGAGAAGATATCGTGATCTGTTCGCCAAGGCAAACAGGCAAAAATTTTGGATGCTGACTGTACATGTCCGTATAGTCCGTACAGTGACGTGGTATGGCCGTACCGTCCGTATAGTGACGTGTCAGGTGGATGATGTGGCACTTTTTCATTAGTTGATGGTTATCGAATCAGGGAATGACACGTGTCATTGGTGGTCAATGATGTGAGGACACGTGGCCCAATCAATTGGCGCCACGTGTCACTCGTTGATTGGTTGATATGTTTATGTAAAACTAATGGAGGCTGCGGGGTTCGACCCTCAGACCTCCCATAGCACAAACCTTTACAAAGCCTCCGCTAACCATTATGCCACCCATTGTTCCTTGTCATATAAGTCAGCGCATTTATATTTAAGTTTGAGTGTTATGCCAAATGGAAAGGGGGGCGGGCCGGGGCATAGCCCCGACCCGTGGTTTCATTCCACACCATATAACCATGTTACAACATATATGCATGCGGATATATATATAACATAACCGTATGTTTAAAATGTGGCGCAGTTTTAACATATGCTCACGGGTTTTGATATAGCCCACAGTTCTTTTATATATTACATGTGACCCCGAGTTGGAGCGCGGGAGTCAGTTGACACGGTTTTCAAACAATTTAACCACCATTTGCCAACGCACGAGGTCAGATGGCCATATGCCCAGGTGCCGAGGCGGTTAGGGGCTGGTGTGCCCTTAACCGTCCTACATTTTGCACCGTTGGCGCGGTTGCACCCGGTGCTGGGTTTTTACACTTAAAAGAGCGTGTGAGCCAGGTTCAATCAAGGAGGGTGCGAATTGTAGAACCAGAGATAGCAAGCTTGGAGAAGGAGACTTCAAGGAGGCCTATCTTTCTCATTTTTCGACCGATTGAGGTGCCAAAAGAGCCCAGACATGGGTTTTGGGACACTGGGAAGCCATTGGAGCAGTCGGTTTGTCAATTTGAGCATTGTAAGACATGTTTTGAGCACTTTTTGAGAAATTAATAATAATGATCCATTGGAAGCTGGACCAGGAGATGTAGCCAAGAAGAGGGGTGAACTCCTTTATCAATTGTTGTGCACATGTGTTTATGTTCAATGTTTATGCTACTGTCTATGTGTATTTTGCATAAGTAATCCTTAATTTATGTGTTGCAAACTGATCCTGTTGCTTTAAACACATAACATTTAACTTGCAATAATTATTCAAGTTTTTCAAGTCTTCTTCATAATTTTAGATCAAGTTGGTATCAGAGCACTGGTTTTGAAGACTTGATTGTTTGCAAGTTTTGTTTCTGATGCTCACAAGGTTGAAACTTACAAGAGGAGAAGGTCAACTTGTGGAGCCAAGTTCTTATCCGATAAGGAGGAAGCAGTTTCATTCACCGCAAGTTACAGAGAGACATTCACCAAGCATGGTTAGTGCAGAAGGTCATGAACATGTTCCGGATGAAGAAGAAGATCTCAAACAGACTATCATACAGTTGAGAGATATGATGAAGGTCATGATGGAATGGAACATGATGTCGCAGGGTGAAGGCTCTAACCCTTCAATGCATAAGGGAGGCGGTGGTGACAAGACTCCAGGCAGAGATGGAGGGAATGGTTCTTCTCCACCACCCTCT
>ML779739.1:368489-436694 GCA_009831015.1 Picea engelmannii | reverse complement strand
CAGTTGGAAAAGAGTCAGGCCAAGTACAAAGCGAGACATGACAAGCATCGTGTTGATCACAGTTTTGAAGTTGGTGATGAAGTGTGGCTTTACATCAGCAAGGAGAGGCTTAAAGGAGAAGGTAAAAAGTTGAAACCAATTTGTTATGGTCCCTTCAAGATTATTGACAAGATTGGTAACAATGCTTTTCGTTTAGATTTGCCTCCATATATGCAGATGTATGCAGTTGTTAATGTTGAGAATTTGAAGTTATATGAGCCTCCATTGATTGATGATCAAGGAGAGCATGTTCAGATTCCTTCCATAGATGATTTTTCTCCAGAGTATCTAACAGAACTGCAGGAAGACACCATACTTGACAGGAGGATGCGAACTTCGAAGCGAGGAAATGTGGAGTATTTGTAAGTTGGTATTAAAGGGACGAATCCAAGCAAGGCCAAGTGGATTGAGGTTGGAAGGGTGAGGGAACTATACCCTCATCTTCACATTGACTGAGATAGTCTTTTGGTGGTCCAAAAGCTTCCCAATGGGGAGGTGTGATCAGGGGATCAAATTTTGATCAATTTTCAAAGTGCTTAGAATGTGACGAAAATAGTACCATTGCGTCTGTCTTGTCTTCCTGATTCCGGTGGTATATTTACTTTCTCAAACGGAGTCCGTATGGAGAAGATATCACGATCTGTTCGCCAAGGAAAACAGGCAAAAATTTTGGATGCTGACTGTACATGTCCGTACAGTCCGTACAGTGACGTGGCAGGGTCGTACCGTCTATATAGTGACGTGTCAGGTGGATGACGTGGCACGTTTTCATTAGTTGATGGTTATCGAATCAGCGAATAAAACGTGTCATTGGTGGTCAATGATGTGAGGACACGTGGCCCAATCAATTGGCGCCACGTGTCACTCGTTGATTGGTTGATATGTTTATGTAAAACTAATGGAGGTCGTGGGGTTCGACCCCCAGACCTCCCATAGCACAAACCTTTACAAAGCCTCTGCTAACCATTATGCCACCCATTTTTCCTTGTCATATAAGTCAGCGCATTTATATTTAAGTTTGAGTGTTATGCCAAACGGAAAGGGGGGCGGGCCGGGGCATAGCCCCGACCCGTGGTTTCATTCCACACCATATAACCATGTTACAACATATATTCATGTGGATATATATATAACATAACCGTATGTTTAAAATGTGGTGCGGTTAAAACATATGCGCACGGGTTTTGATAAGCCCACGGTTCTTTTATATATTACATGTGACCCCGAGTTGGAGCGCGGGAGTCGGTTGACACGGTTTTCAAATGGTTTAACCACCATTTGCCAACGCGTGAGGTCACATGGCCATATGCCCAGGTGCCGAGGTGGTTAGGGGCTGGCGTGCCCTTAACCGTCCTACGGTTTGCACCGTTGGCGCAGTTGCGCCCGGTGCTGGGTTTTTACGCTTAAAAGAGCGTGTGAGCCAAGTTCAATCAAGGAGGGTGCGAATTGTAGAACCAGAGACAGCAAGCTTGGAGAAGGAGACTTCAAGGAGTCCTATCTTTCTCATTTTTCGACCGATTGAGGTGTCGAAAGAGCCCAGAAAGGGGTTTTGGGACGCTGGGAAGCCATTAGAGCAGTCGGTTTGTCAATTTGAGCATTGTAAGACATGTTTTTGAGAAATTTTTGAGCAATTAATAATAATAATCCATTGGAAGCTGGACCAGGAGATGTAGCCCAGAAGAGGGGTGAACTCCTTTATCAATTGTTGTGCACATGTGTTTATGTTCAATGTTTATGTTGATGTCTATGTGTATTTTTCATAAGTAATCCTTAATTTATGTGTTGCAAACTGATCCTGTTGCTTTAAACGCATAACATTTAACTTGCAATAATTATTCAAGTTTTTCAAGTCTTCTTCATAATTTTAGATCAAATTCATAACAGATAATGCATAATGACATTTTAGAGATACAAAAATTAAGATGAACCAGGAACATTTTCAAAATTTGATCTCCATTATATTTATGTTATATTAGAATTATTTGGACAATAATCATTCAAAATTTTACATTATAATTCCACCCTACTCAGTATAAGATGTCAGTAGGTACATCTCAGTACAATACTATAGTTGATCACAATGAGTCTAGGATCTTCCCTTCCTAATTATAGTCTATATCTGGAGTACAGATCTAGTTCTTGCATCTCCCTATCTCTTACGCACGCACCCATTACAATACATTACAATACTAAAGAGAACATACAAAAGAGTCACCCAAGAAGAGAATCATCATCCTGAGAGTCATCCTCATGAGAATTATCCTTACAATTGGTTCCTTCTTTCCTCTTGAGAACCCATCAGCCCTCTTCTCTTCGTGATTTTGTTGTAATTGTATTGGCTCAAAACCATTTTTTCACTAGATTAAGACTGTGTTATGTTTCCAACGTATTTTTGTTGTGCATTTCCTTTTTCAACCTTCTTCACTTGGTTGGTTTTTTCCTTGATGGTTTGTGCAACCTATTTCATCAAAATGAAGGGCCCAACAGGCCTCGACCACAATCCTTAACTCACCCGAGTCAAGTATTTAGTTTCTCTATGTTCCTTGATTCGAACTATTGTCCTTCGAGGGTTTTTATTTCTTCCTCCTTCGATCCTTAAAATGAAGGGCCCAACTTTGGCACAAGCTCAAGATAATTTTCTTTGACTTCTTGAAACTATTCGAGTTTATCATACCATTTTCTGGCATGTAATGAGGCTTCTAAAACAATTTTTTTGTGTTGCGTTGAGGTTGAATTCCTTCAGCTTGGATACAACGAGACAATTCCATTTCGCATATGCTAATGTCTGAACCTGATGCACATACAGGTATGCAGTTTGAATGACAAGACTAAAGGCTCTTAGTTCCTTCTTTTCTACTATTTGAGCTTCAAACAGAGTGTTCCAAAAATTGTTCACTTGCTGCATTTCATTGAACTTTGCTTGTTTCTCCAGAGGGTCATGTTTTTTAGTTGCTTCTTCGTTGAGTGTTTGGATTCTGTTCCACAAGTATTCCAATGTCTGGTTGTAGCATCTTATAACACCCATTCATTCGTTGGCATCCTTGAATATGGTGGTACATTCGACAATCTTTTTTTGCAGTAAGGCTCTGACATTGTTTCCTTCCAGGACAACTCTTTCTACTTGTTGTTGAGGTTCTTTGGGTTGGTCCTTGTCCTTAAAATTCATTCCTTCCAAATTTATTTGAAGGTCCTCTACTTGATCTATTAGTACCTCTCATTCTTATTGAACCAATCCAATTTGTTCCTCTGGTTCTATAGTGGCGCTATGTTATGGCATCTAACTGATTGCTTTTCTGAAAGTTGGTTAGATGTCTGTGAGCTTTCCCATCATTTACTCCACTTTCTCTTTGGTATGCATTTTCAAGTATTCTTCATGTGTTCTTCTAGTCTGTTCCAGCATTCCTTCATGTCTCCAATACTCATACTATGTCTCATCTTGTTGAACACATTTATCTAGGTGATCGAAAGAGGCTCTGATCAACCCTACCAGTTGTAGTGTTGGCAACTGAGCAAGCTCTCTATATGTAACTATGGCCTCCAGTGGGAATCTGATCTGGAGCGGAAGCCCACTGGCCATGGATTTATCAGATGGTGTCTCAACTTCCTCTTCTCCCTGGAGTGATCCTCACAATGGTTGGGCTAATTTAGTCTTCAGAGATTGTTGGCACAGGGGCAGACCCAAGGTTCAACGCTCAAGAGTGCACCAAAAAAACCCTAACTACCGGCCCTTTCGGCAACACCTGTGAAGCAAATGAAGTCTCACCCAAGGTAGAGGTAGGGTGGTTGCAAGACTCAGGTGTCTGAAACCTTAGTTGGGACACAGATATGTGATTATATACTTTACAGAGCACTTAGCACCATTCATTCATCATTATTCACCCTTATTGTACTTCATAGATAAGACAAAACGTCGTAGTAATTACTCAAATATAAGATATTCCAGTGCTTAGCAACAAAAAAACATATTATATCCTGTAGATCAGCACTAAGAATCCTCATACACATCAGATATACTATTCATATACATCTAGTGAATCACAAACCAAAAGCAAATCTATCTTATCATGGAATAACACTTAGAAAGATAATGAAAACACAAGGAAGCAACAACACCAAGCATGACACAAAGGTTTACGTGGTTCACCCCCACCCTGGGGCTACGTCCACAAAGTCTTCTTCTTCTTTATTAGCTTCAGTCAATCCGATTACAGCATAGAGCTCAACTTGTACTCTGCATAGGACTGGAGATCTGCACGCACCTCGCCAGATCCTCCTTCCTCGTGTAGATATAGCACAGAGCCTTCTTACAATCTATGCACTCGGCACTTACAACACTTGCACTCAGGTATGCAAGTCTCTTACAATCATGCACATAGCATTTACATTCAATCACAGAAATCTAATTACTAGCACTAAGCCATCGATACTTCTTACATTGCCTAGCTACTTATTTATACTTTACATCATAGGCCTAAAACATGGGTAAACCCATGGGCCAACATCCCTTTCCCATTACATTAACCCAAAACCCTAAAAGGGCCCCAAAAGTGGGCCAAGATCCCATGATCTCTACTTCGCCTGGTGCTCCATCTTTGACAGGGTGTCGATGTCCAAAAATGATCAAATATGACCAAGTCTTCCTCAAAACTTGGTCAAGGTCCAACAGGCCCCCAACACTCACCTGTGACTCATCTGAAGTCACTCTAGTATGATCAGATCCACTTTGAATGTCTTGAGCTTGGCGTGAGCTACTTCAACCTGTTGTAGTGCAATAACCTCTTGCTCAGTGAACTCCTGGATCACTATGTCATTTATTGGTCCTTCCATGCATTGTTCTTTGGTGATGACAACTTGTTCAAGCTCGACTACCTCGCTCTCAAATTCAGTGCATAGGTGCCATGCTTTCTCTTGGAGGGTTTGAATTCATTGAGAGACTTCCATCACTTTACTTTGCAACATGTGTACCTGTTGTTGGGTGGTGTGTTGTTCTGGAAATCGCTTCATTCTCTCGACTGGGGTCAAGGCCTTCAGCTGAACCTGTAGCATATCTACATGCTTCTTTGCTTCTTGGAGTTGTGCTTCTAATTGTAAGTTTTAAACCTGTGAAGTAAAGCAATGCATATAGATTCTTAAGCAATATAGAAATTAATCAATGGCTCATACACATAGTACACAGAGATTTTTACCGGAAACCCTCAACCGGGAAAACCTTTCTTATTTTCATTATATCAAATTTCACCATTCGCCATACAATATATACAATGTTTTTAGGTATTCCGTAAATACCAAAACCCTAATCCCTTAATCCGGGATTAATTTACAAATCAGATAAAAATAGCAAAATCCGCTAAAAATAGCAAAAACCGCCCAAAATCCGCTAAAAATAGCAAAATCTGACGCACCCACACACACACACATGCAAAGAATATAACACATACCCAACACTAATGTCTGTAATTGTGGGTTTTTTGTGAGGTTATCATAAGTCTGGGTGCTTCTAGAACTCAACTTCTTACATTCCAAATCTAAAGTTTTTAATCTGTCAACTACGCTACGGGTAGTTTATTCCCTTAGGTCTCTTACTTCTTGTGGAGTCTCAGGCATGGTACAAAGTTCCAGATCTGTGATGCATTGCTAAATTTGTTGGATTACTTATTCAATTTGTGCCACCTATTGTGGGACACATTCTTCAATTTTCACTTCAATGACCATCACAGAGCGAAGTGCTCTGTGAACTCTTTCCTGTACTTCAAGTTGCTCTACTAGCAACTAGTCCTTGCTCTGTTGTAATTGTTCTTTTTCCTCCTCCCACTTCGCTTGTAAGGCAAGATGCTCCTGTTCTACCTTCCTCTATTGTACTATAAGTGTTCTTTGTACCTGTCCCAAAGCATGGGTGGCTTGTGTTGTGCCTTCTTGAGATTGTTGAAGGTAAGCTTCGACTTTCTCAGTGATCTAGCGTAATTGGGTGGGCTCATCAGTTGTCCCTGTTGTTTCAATTGTCAAGGGAACCGTAGAAACTACTTTGCTAGACTGGAGTTCCTATGCACTTCTTGAAGTTCACCCTTGATCCAGTTGAATACCTCCTCCTGCTTCACTTCCTACTTTTTTTCGATCTCTAGTGAGGCATTAGTCAACGCAGCGATCAAGAAGTCGAATTCATCCTGTGTGAGGGTGGTCTTAAACGTAGTCCAGGTAGCCTTAGCTCTCTTTCAGGATAAGGGATTTGGTGGGGTAGTCTTCCTTTTCTTGGAGGGATCCTCCTCCGCTCCAGGTGGAGTAACCTCGCCTTTGTTTTTCTCAACTTTTGTGCCACCTAGTTCTTCACCATCACCTCCCTTTGCAAGTGAGATCGAAGTAGTATTCGTGGATGTGATATGGATATCTTGAACTTCCACATCCTTCTTAGTCTTGCATGGTCCAGGTGTATCTGGCATAGCTTCATGGCTATCCACATCGGACATCTCTACGGGGTCCGCTGGAACAAGGAGCTTCACCGACCATTCCTTGGTAATCTACTCCAAGTCTTCTTTTGTCAACTTGTAGTACGACTGGAGTTGTTGTTTATGCTCATTCGCACGTGCTGTGATATAGTTGAAGTGGTGGTCTGTACTAAATTTGATCAGAGGTCTAAACCTATGAAGTGTGTTTGGTGTGATGTGCGGTGTAGACTGGATTGCATTCTTCAATTGATTGTAATAAGCGTGGAAGACGACATTGGACTTCCACTGCTTGTTCATGTCGCTGGAGTACCACAACATACAAAACTTCATGTCTAGTGGTTCGAAGGGTTCTATCTCCAAAAAAGTGGCACCTTCTGGTAGCTCCAAAGCAATGAAAACGATGAGTATGAGAAACCAACTAAAGTGGAACTCATACCCTTGGTCCAACACTTGTCTGTAGTCAAGCTCTAGTTGATTTATAAGGTACCTTGCCTAGTTCATTTGTAGTCCCTCTGTGCACTTCCCTGCGAGGTCAACTACAAATCTAGTCACCTGTGTGGGTCTGTTTTCGCTGACTAACTTCCCTATGATCATCTGGAAACCGAGGTGCACTGTTGCATTCTCGATGGAGGCTACCTTGTACCCTTGCATTCCCTTCTCTAAATCGCCACATGTGTCTTTTATTCGCTGGGTGAGAGCGCGATCTACGATCTTTCCAGGGTAAAAATTATGTGGTTCAGGGCCCTGCATGCTTAGCCCTGTGATTAGATTGATCAGAATCAGATCCACTATGATGCGATGGTCCAACCATAAGTATCCTCCGTGGTAGCAGGACAACAACAATATGACGCATGCATTCACTTCCTGATGCCTCTCGAAATGTGGAATCTTCATTACATTGAGGAGGGTTGACTGCGCAAGGTTATGGGTCCATTGCTGAGGGAAAATCTTTGGGTTCCTTCCTTTTTTGATAGTTAAGTACTTGTGCGGGGCTATCATAATGTAAAACTTGCGATCTCCAAAGTTAAAATCACTAAATTTTAGCGTTGTGAACTTATCCTGGTCAGCATGAACTGTGTGCACCCCTTTCGGGAGGTACGCAGTGACCACAACATAGTCGAAGTCTTTGGGTACAGTTTCTTGATTCACTGTGCCGCTTAGTGGTGGGATATACTTAAGCAAGATACTTGGGATCATCTTCACAGTGGAAAAGTTGTTTCCAAGTTTAGATCGTCTTTCCGAAGGAAGTTGGGATGGTCCTGCTCGAGAAGTGGAGGGGGAAGCAGGAAATGCTCCCGAGGATGATGCATGTACACCTGTAGACATTCCTTGCTCCAACATGACTCTCTCAGTCATTAAGTCAATCAAAACTTCTTCAATGATTTTCTCAGCAGCACTGAGCTCGTCCAACATACAAGATTGGGTCAGCTAGCTTGGGTGTGAAAGGAATTCAGAGACTACAGTGAATAGTATGGGAACAAGGAAATGATCTCAGGGTGATTTAATATTAGGTTTCATGCTCAAATTATCACTTATCAAAAATTATTCTCGGTGCATGGTGCGATGGACTAAGTAGGGAAACTTTGTAATGGTTTGCTGGCAACAATTATGATCCTTCATTAACTCCTGTTCGACCCATTATGGCATGTTTTAGTGGTTGGATGATGAACCTTTATTGCTTTTATGTCTGTTCAGAGAGGAAGTTGAACAGATATATCGGCCCTAATGGCTATAATGCTTCATCATGGCGAAGTACTCTATGTCATTGTTCTGATATCTCGGCGAAGTTCCAATTCTGCAAATTTTTTGTCTGCGAAGTATCCTCTAGAACCTCTTGTAACCTTACATTGTTAGCCCTTTTCTTTCTTAAATTTCTATCCTTCTTCCTAGTGAGCTTCGTCTTAGTAATGCTTTTACCATTTTGATGCTTATCTTCTGTGGTCTTAGTTACTTCATGTTGTTGAAAGTCTTTCCTAGGGTTCCTGGATAATACTTCTTCTGTATCAAAAATAGGTAACTCAATCTTCTACGGATCCTCTAGTGTTCTCTTAGCCTTGACATTGGAGTTGCTAGTATTAAATATTTGTGATATTCTCTTCTGTTCTTCAATCAAGTGCGCGATCCTTCTGGTCATAAAGTCTTTTAACTCTTACTTCTTTTGTTCCAAAACTGCTTCTTCCTCTTTTCGTCTGGCTTGTTCTATATCAATCCAAGGCTTTCCTATGAGCATGGTAAATGGGGTGATGTCTTCAACAAATTTAATAATCTCAAAGTCTTCCTCTATCGAAGTTCCATTGATAGTCATAGGTATCTGGCTGAGCCTTCCACATAGGTTTACTAGCTTTCCTCTGAATAAACTTGTTCCTCCTAGGGAAGGGATCATGGCAGGCTTTCCTATAGCTTCCCAAGTTCTTTCTGGCATAATGTTCACTTGTATTTCTTCATCAAGAATACAGTCAATGTCGAATTCCCCTATTCTTTCTTTGACTTTCTCCTTTTCTTTGAAGATCTTTGATAGCCTAACATGCCGGTGGTCATTCAATGTGTCTTTCATTTGTAGCAATATATTTTCTGATTCCTTATGATTTTATATTATTTCTGGATATGCCTTAGGGTTTTTTTCATTCAGATTCATTCTTTCAAGCTTAGAAATCATTCTAGGGAAATCCAACACTTCATGGTCCAAATCTTTGCAATAGATACAACTAGGTCTTCCACCAGAGCATTCCTTAGCAAGATATCCCAGTCTTTTGGAACTATAATAGAGATTTAACCCTCTCTTTTGTTTAAATGTTCCCCAACTTCTTTTGTACTGTGCACCAGGATCGTGGTAGCTAACCTGCACAAAAATCTTTCTAGGATCCTGCATCCACTTGTTAGTTTAGACGTTCTTTCTATGCATAGGTATAACATATCTCTCATTATACTTATCAAATCTATTCATATCAAACTTTATTTCATCTATTAATCCCCTAGTTTTGAAGCTAGGAAAAAATCTATCAAATATACCTAGATCCATGCTTTAGAAAAAAAACATTACACTTATCTTTCTTCTACAGAGCACAAAGCTTTCAGATCTAATTTTTTTTTACTATTCTTACCTTTATTAGAGCATAGAGCTTAAAGATCTTACCTCTTTTCTACAGATCTGATTTCTTTCTTTCATAAATTTCCACTTTTACTTTTCTTAGAGCATAGAGCGTTCATATATCTCTTCTTTTCTTCAGATATGATCTTCCTTTCTCCAGATCTGACCTTATTCCTGGCACAAAGCTTCACAGGTCAAGTAAAAATCTGCACACTAGGGCAACAGATCTTTGCACAGAGCTTTCTTTTGCACAAAATTTCTTCTTCCTCAGTTCCCAGCAATCACAGTTTTAGGTCCAGGCAACAAAACCATTTTTTGGCACAGGGGTAGACCCGTGGTTCAACGCTCAAGAGCACACCAAAAAAACCCTAACTACCGAGCCTTTCAGCAACACCTGCGAAGCAGATGAAGTCTCACCCGAGGTAGAGGTAGGGGTGGTTGCAAGACTCAGGTGTCTACAACCTTAGCTGGGGCACAAATCTGTGATTATATCCTTTACGGAGAACTTAGCACCATTCATTCATCACTATTCACCCTTATTGTACTTCGCAGATAAAACAGAACGTTGTAGTACTTACTCAAATATAAGATATTTCAATGCTTAGCAACAACAAAACATATTAGATCTTGTAGATCAACACTAATCATCCTCATACACATCATATATACTATTCACATACATCTAGTGAATCACAAACCATAAGAAAATCTATCTAATAATGGCATAACACTTAGCAAGATAATGAAAACAAAAGGAAGCAACAACACCAATCATGACACACAGGTTTACGTGGTTCACCCCCACCCTGGGGCTACATCCACAAAGTCTTCTTCTTCTTTATTATCTTCAGTCAATCTGATTACAGCAGAGAGCTCAACTTCTACTCCACATAGAACAGGATATTTGTGCGCATCTCGCCAGATCCTCCTTCCCTGTGTAGATCTAGCATAGAGCCTTCTTACAATCCGTGCACTTAGCACTTACAACACTTTCACTCAGGTCTGCAAGCCTCTTACAATCATGCACATAGCATTTACATTCGATCACACAGATCTAATTACTAGCACTAATCCATCGGTATTTCTTACATTGCCTAGCTACTTATTTATACATTACATCATAGGCCTTAAACATAGATAAACCCATGGGACGACATCCCTTTCCCATTAAATTAACCCAAAACCCTAAAAGGGCCCCAAAAGTGGGCTAAGATCCTATGATCTCTGCTTCTCCTAGCACTCCATCTTTGGTAGGGTGTCGATGTCCAAAAACAGTCAAATATGACCAAGTGTTCCTCAAAATTTGGTCAAGGGCCAACATGGATAGCGAAATAAAAGGGATAGCTTCCACTTGTTCTAGGCAGAGTTGTAATAGTTATGAACATTGTCGTAGATATTCAGGATAGGTTCTAGTTGTTCTTTTAGTAGGGTTGTGCTTTGTCCTGCCTGAGTCTCTTGTGGTGCTTGAGACTCTTCCTCCTTTTAGGTTGTGAGGTGCGTTATGGGTGGAACTTCAAGTGTTTCACTCTGATCCTTCAAGAATTATGTTTATCTCTCTATCCTCAGAGACTGTGTATCCATGAGGGGGACATGTGGGATTTGTGTAAGTACTAGTACTATGCATGGTTGGCTCTCTTGAAAGGGAATAATTTATGGAATATCAAGCTGCATAGGTTCTGCAAAATTGGACGGTAGCAAAAAATTTGAATCTACAATTAGCGATGATGGTTGTTGCTCAATGACTATGGTGGAAGGTATATTGGGGTTAGACTTAGGTTCATTGATAATATGGATAATATTCTGAGCTAATCAAGTGGCTACTTGGGTCCAAGGAAGCGTAGTCGATATGGGTTGGGGGATGATGATTTTAGCTGGAATGACAACTGGGGATACACCTATTCTAAGATTCTTAGTTGGAAGCTCTTGTATAAATTCAATAGATAATATTTTATTAATGGTTTTACCTGAGAAGATGACCTCATCTAGAATCTTGGGACATATTGGAAAAGGCCTCTTTGTGAAGGTGCCTCCCTTCTCTTGAACTTCCTCACAAGTGACAAGGAGTTCTTCCAATAAGTAATTATACCAATTGAAAACTACACCATTTTCAGAGAATTCATCCACTGACAAGGAATCTAGTGTACGTTCACCCTTACAGTAAGAGTGAATGATCTTTCTAGCGATCACGTAGAATGTCATTCTGACTATCTCAGGGAGGATTGGTTCGATATTTGTTGTGTGACCTCCCCTCTGTGTATGGAAGAACTCATGCATGACAATCCTTCCTTTTGCTTTCCATTCTTTCTTGGTACTTGAAATCCTTTGGAGACTTCTTCACCCTCCAAATATATTCCTGTCAGTTGGTGAATATCTTCAACATGGATGGGATATCATCTGTCAAGCCATAAAATGTGATCATGCACCTTGTTGATCATGAACTTAGTGCATCGCACAACTTCACCAGTGGTTCTGAACACTGGGAGTTCCTTGAGGTGAAATTTTTTCTAGTGGAATAGATTCAGAAACTCAACTTTCAAGAGGAACTACACCTCCCAAGTCAGCCCAGATTCCATCTCACAGAACAAATCAATGTTCATTTGTGGGAACAATGTCATGTTCATGAGGTCCAAGTCGAGGAGTTTTTTCTGCTCGGATTTTCCTTTGACATCACCCAGGAACTCAATCATGGGATCATATGGCTCATATGGAATTGCTTCCTTTTATGTAGAGCCTCATCCGCCTGAAAATCTTGGCATTTTCTATCTAGAGTGTTAGTAGTGACATTGGCTCAAGAACTGGGTGTCGACCGACTTTACAGAATGCACTAGGATGCAGAGAATCAAAAAAAGAAGACAAACAAGTGAATAAAATGGTGTTCCTAAAAATATTACAGAGTATTATAGCTAAGGTAGTGGGATAGACAATTCATGGATCATCAATGAATGATTAATTAGGCTAGTAGTGCAATCTATGGTGTGGATGTGCGACGGGACTGGTAACGGGGTAAAATATTCCAACGGGATTCTGAATTTAATGGGTCTCTTACTCAACATGTGGTCGTCATAAGGGTATTACCATTTTAACGATTGAGAATCGTGGAAATCATATCGACATGATTTACATGGACAAACACTTTTAAGACTTGACGGGAAATGTTGACAATTCTCGACAGTTACCCTAAAATCTACAACTGGAAATGACGTCACCAGGACTTAGTCATTAATCAAGTTCATATTTGATTATCCCCCAACCACAAAGGTTTTCCCAGTGGTTGTACTTGTATGGGTGAGTATATTAAAGACACGTTGTTGTGTGGGTATGTTACAAAAACACCTAACAACAAAAAATGAGATGGATATGTTGTGGTGATCCTAAGCACACTCCGATGTTATTACATAAACCAAATTCAACATTGCTACAAACTTCAACAGAAAATCAAATTCTACCTACTATACATCCCCCCTTGGATTGGAGAAACCATGGTTCATGTTAAGTGTGTGTAACATAGGGTTTTAGGCATGTGCCATTCACCCACTCTGGTCGAAAGACACCATCTAGTTGTGCTAGCTTGACCATACCAGACTGTCTGATCTCAGCTACTAGGAATGGCCCTAACCAATGCATGCACAACCTTCTAGTCTTAATGTACCGATCATGCCATGCCTTCTTCCTATTTTTTTTTATTATCTGATGAAAATCAGCTAGGAACCTTGCTTCCTCAAGTTCCTGCAGTTCTGCAATCCTTTGCACAACCGATGAGTCATCCGTCATATGTGTATCCTAAGATATATAGAGATTGGGGTAATAAAATCTACAGGTACCATAGCTTCCTTCCCGTATACCAACTAAAACAGAGTGTACTTGTGCAATTTGTTTTTGGTAGTCTTATAAGCCCATAAAACTGTTGGAACTCTATCATCCTAGTCTTCCCTATTTGCGCAACACACCTTCATCAACCCTCTTTCCAAAATCTTGTTGAATGCCTCTATTATTCCATTAGCCTATGGATGATAAGGATTGCTTTTATGGTGTTGAATAACAAATGTTTTCGTCAGTGTTGCAATTTTGTTGCTAATAAAGTGGATCCCTTGATCACTAGTCAAGCTCCTAGGATATCCAAACCAAGCAATAATATTTTCAAATATAAATCTAGCTATTGTATCTGTTGAAAATTCTTGGACTGCTTCTTCTTCATCCCACCGTGTAAGATAGTCTATTGTGATAATGATATATCTTTCCTTTGAATGTCTTGCGGTTGGGTTAATTGGTCCAATAAATTCAACATCCCACTTCTCAAAGGCTTGCAGTTCCCTAACTAGATGAAGAGGTAATTCATCCCTATGTGATGGATTTCCTACTCATTGAAAAACATCGCAAGACCTAGCATATACTTTAACATATTTTAATAATGTGTCCCACCAGAATCAATCTTGGAGAACCTTTTGTGTTGTATATTTCCCTCCAACGTGTCCTCTCGCAACTCCATTGTGGCATTCCCATAGGATATCTTCCCTTTCATGGTTTAGGACACATTGTCTGAGAATTCCATCCAGTCCCATATTATAGAGTTGGCCTGCAATAAGTTAGTAATCTGCAACACGGACTATCAGGTGCCTCTTTTGGGTTGCATAATAATTCCATGGGAAATTCCCTATATTTAGGAAAGAAACAATCTCTTCAATGTATTATGGAATGGATTCAATCCAGAATAGGTCTGCATTGGGGAGTTGGTCATCCACTACTCCTCCACTTTCCCCTAATTCTAGTCTTTAAAGGTGATCTGGTCCTACGTTACATCTTCCAGGTCTGATAATTACCTCAATGGAAAACTATTGAAAGAGTAATATCCACATGAAAAACCTTCCCTCAAGAACAGGTTTATTTACAAGGTATTTCAATGCAGAATGGTCAATGAAAAATGTGAAATGAGAACCTATTAAATAGTGTTGAAATTTTTGCAATGCATAAATCATAGACAAACCTTCCCTTTCAGTTTTTGTGTAGTTATGTGTAGCTTGAGACAATTTTATACTGGAAAAATATATAGGGTAATCAATATTCTCTTCTCTTGGTTGCACTAAGATGGTTACTAGCGCAACACCCAATGCATCCACATGTACATGGAATTCAATTTCCTAACTGGGGTATACAAGGATTGGTACAATACTGAGCTTTTCCTTGAGTGTATCAAATGCCTTGTCACACTCAGTTGTACACTGAAATGATTCAAAATTCTTGAGTAATTTTTCCAATGGCGTTGTGATACTGGAATATCTTATGATGAACCTACAATAGTATCCTATATGCCCAAGTGTCCTGCGCAATTGTTTGTCACTTGTATTTGGCGACATGTTTAGGATAACCACAACTTTAGATGGCTTTATTAGGACTCCCCCAAAAACAATGTGGCCTATAAGATTGTTACGTGGTACATAGAAAATACACTTCCTCAGGTTTAGAGCTATATGTAACCCCCGAATTATATCAAACATCAACCAGAGTAACCCTACGTTCTACTTCAACAAGTTGTATATCGTCCAGTCATCCATGTAGACTTCTAGGAACCTGTGTATGAAATCATGAAATGCTACAATAACAATCCTAGAGAAGACTGTAAGGGAATTCTTTAGGCCAAAAGTCATTACGTTATATGGAAATGACCCCCACTCAGTTATGAAAGTGTTCTTCTTATTTTCATCCTCTGAAATTCTTACCTCGTGATACCTCGAGAATCCATCTGTAAATGAATATATTTCTTTCCCCAAAACTTGATCTAATACCTCATCACTGAAATGGATCATGGCTCATGTACACATGCAACATTAAAACTCCTATAGTCAACACAAACCTGAATGTCCTTGGTATCAATTTTCCTCTATATGACTATGGGGATAACCCATTCTGCTTCTTCAACTAGAAAGATTAGTCCTTCCGTAATCATTTTTTCTATTTCTCTTTTGAACATTTATTTCACCTTGGAATTGAGACAATATGGTATGTGATTCACGAGTTTTGAGTCAAGTTTTAGCTCAATATTCATCTCTCACACGGTTCCTTTTATGCATTTCATTTTTTAAAATGTTTTTGGGAATATGTCTTTGTATTCTTGAAATAGACTCTGGATTTCTTTCATGGTATATTGATCCCAATAATCCCGTATAGAAGCTATCTTAGGATGCTCCTCACTTCCTATGCTTACCTTCCAAAAATTTAGAGGATGGGTATAAGTGCTACTTGTATGGCTAGGTGTAGTATCATGATTTGCCTAGTTCACACAGTTTATTTAATATTGAGGTTCCTAAGTTATTATACTTCATTTGGTTATTCCAAGTCCTTATCAACTTTGTAGCAAGAGACCGGTATTTTGATAGGGTTTTGGTCTCGATTGGATTGAATCAAATGGACATGATCAGAACATACCATTGGGCTTGATCTAGATTCATAATTATTAGTAAATATTGTCTTATGAATTCTTTGAAGGACTAGGTGGAGCTCTGGAGTCTTACTAGTAAAAGAAAATTCTCTACAAAATTGGTCTTCTATTGTCTACCACTGGTTCGTTTGTCTCCTGGTATCTTCATGGATGTACCAAGTTTTTGTAATTTCACCTAATGAGTGGAAAAATAAGTGAACCCATACCTAATATGGTACTTGCGCAACTTTCTATTGCTTGATGCATTTCTCAACATGCATTATGGGGTCATACTTCCCATCGAACAGTTTTTCTTCAAGAAAATCCATGTTCATCTATATTGTCAATTGATCGCTTCTCATAAATCAGTATCAAATAGATCACATTGAGTCCTCCCAATCTAAAACTGAATCTCTATGAGTAGCCCACCACCTAGCTGGGGTATCCTTCAAAGCTATGTCCAAAACCGAGATCCTTTTCTCTGGCACAACTTTTCCATCTATAACAGTGAGAAAACTATTCAACTCTAAAGTACCAACGTATGTTGGGTGATCCCTCATCTCAATTCCAATCCATCTCATTTCCATGATAGTTTCACAACATCTTGAAAATATTTCATATGAACCCTACTTCCAACTATCAAAATCTAGTTTTGAGTCCTCCTTAGCCGATTGTATACTCCTCCAATTTAAAGATCCATATGCAGTGGGGTTGATGTAATCTAGCTTCATCCCTCTTGTTACGATGTATAATTGGTCGATAAATTCTGATTCCATGTTATTATCCACTGGCTCAGTATATCTGGGTCCCATGTATGGATTTAAGGGTTGGACTACTTTTACTCCATGTTCTTCAAACGTCATAGTGTCCCTCTTTAATTCAATGACAACATAATTTTCATAAGCCCAATCAATTCCCAATAAGGCAACGTAGGGGTCTTCATCTCCCATGATTTCAATGACTTGAAAATCAGCTATCGTTTTAACTCTTGTAACATCTATGTTGACATCTTCCAGTCTTCCTACTAGAAAAATGCAGTATTGATTTTCCATTCTCAACTGGATGGGGGAATAAAATAATTGAGGCTTCTTTATATCCTCCCAAGTCTTTTTGGGTAATATGTTGATATCTGAACCCAATTCTATCATGACATATTTAATTTCAAAGTCATCTAACTAGGATTCCAACCTAAATTCTTTTCCAATTCACACCTTCCTTCTTTGTATTCTCTGTGTATTCATCTCAGGGAGGTTGGTATCTATCTTAGTCTATGGGGCTACTTCATCCTCTAGGATTAGGTACAAGGTGTTACACAACTTCTCATAAAGGAGGTCATCTCATAGGATCTCAGAGAATAATTGAAACCATAGGTTGATTATATTTTCGGACTGGTTCCGGGGTCTCCGCAAATTTACAAGGTTCTGGGGTGCAAGAGGTGAGGCAAGAGCTTGAGTGGTATTGGTTTGCACGGTGACTTTAGGGGGGTTTTCTCTTACTTTTGGAGTATATTCACCTTTAAATATTTATAATGCATCTTTGAAAAATAGCTTTTGTTTCAAAGGATCATACATGTCATCCTTGGGGGATGCTTTTTGGATCTTAGGCTGATTGTCTGCATCTGACCCAGTTTTTTATCCTCCATGAGTTATGATGTCAAATTTATGAAAAATTTCTTCAACTTCTCTCATGATTTATGATCCTATGAAGTTAACTCCTCTTTGACGAGCCCGTTCTTCCCACTTTTTGATCAAATTTGACCACTCTTTAGTTGTGTGGGAATTAGTTCTACAGTGTGTTGATGGGCATAAATGACACACCATCAACTGGAAGATTAGATCTGGACCGAGGTTGTCTAATTAACCCAAGCCATTTGGTATGATCTAACCTGACGAGTTTAATGGCTCCGTTAGCCAACTAAAGTCCTAAAAATAGTAAAATAAATAAACTAATCTAAAGATATGATTCTAACAAATGATATATTACTTACTAATGTTTATTAAAAAAAAACGTGAATATACAAATGATTATAAACAATCTATATATAGTTTACAAGGTTTTCTTGAAATCTTGCGAAAATGAATGTTCATAATAATGTTTCAAAATAAGATAAAGTAAGACCATAAATTTATTTGTTTTTTTTAATGTTTAAATATTTTAAACTAATAAATACTAAGCAAATACAATTGAAACAATGACACCGAAACAATCAAAGATAATTAATCCAATCATCGTCTCATTCATATATAAACAAATTTGAATAAAAGAAAGCAATGCACCTACTACCCTCTCACTGATCAACAGTACAAAGCTAAATTCATCTCTCTGTATTTGTATGAGATCCTCTTAACCCGTGTCAAGTGAAAACCTATGACAAAAGAAAGCATAACACTTCATGAAGAAATTCAAGGAAGTGTTTCATATTCTGGAGCGAGTTTATAATGACAGAAAGACAAATAATTATATATCTTGTGACCTTGAAATGTCCAATAACTGACAATGAAAGAAATTCCAATTCTCAGGAATAGTGTTACCATCTATCTAGCATCAGATGTAAACTCAAAATACTTGAATAGATGATCAGTCACAAATATAAACTAAACCAAAAGATAATAAACAACATAAAGAAACACATGATATAAAATATTATGTGCAGAACTGACTAAAGCTAATTCAACACAAATAACATTTCACATCAATAAATTACATGAGAAGACTATGAAAAACCATTGCAAAGTCTACATAGGATGAAATCCAAAGAGTAAATTGTTTTCTCATATGGTTTCAACAAAATATGTTCATCAGATGGTCCAAGAAAAACTTTTGGGATAATAGACTCTTAAAGATTGAAAAAAATAATATATAAATGATAGTAATTAACCATGTATTGATAAAACAGACTAAAGTTAATTTAAATCAATGCATAATCAATTATTCAAAGAATATGAAGATATTATAATGAAAATAAAACCATTTTACTCACAAGACAAAAGCCATTAAGCAACTTGGAATTCCATATTCTTCTTTGAAGATACTTGTCCATTCTCCCAAAGATTCAAACCATTTGTTACTCCATTTGAAAAGAAAAAAAGTTTACAAAATAAATAATATACAAAAGAGAAAGGATAAAAATCCTTCTCTCAATTTCTTTGATCCCTGGTTCTGAACTTTTTCATATATTTATACAATGAATGAACAGTCGAGGCATCACTAATAATTTTCGCAACCTGAAATTTGTCTCGTAAAGAGACACAACTATCTCAAAACTCGTGCATTTGTTTGAGAAAATTCCCACGTATAGTATAAAAGGGTCCATTCTAGAGATGGGTTTTCAACCGTGTCTTCAAATTCCTTATGGTTTGGCTAAAACAAGTCCCACAAAATCGTTTGTCTGTTCTTGAACGCATTTACAAATCTCATATGTTGTTATTCATAATTTATTTGCAGCAATCCAATATTATTTTTGGATCAATTATCATGAACGTATTTAGATAATAAAATTAAGCCATGATCAGATCCGTACCAAATAACTGATAATAGAAACCCGTGAAACAAAAATAAACCCAAATTAATAACCTAAAATTTGTGAATAAAACAAAATCTAGAAGAATAAAATAAAAAATGAATTTAAACTAACTATAAGTTCTAAACAAACATTGTTTATATTTTCCTTTCAAATATGATCTTAAAATTATAGAAGCTTCAAGTTGATGGAGAGGAGAAAAATATTAATTTTGGGTTTTCACAAAATCAAACAAATGATAGTTAATTAATTTTTTTATTATTTTATTTTTATTTTGAAATGAGATGCAAACTAACAAAATAATTTAATTAATTAAACCTACAAAATGATTTTGTGAAAATTATTGTTAACGAGCAAAAGATGAAAACATAATCATAACTTAGAAAGTAAAAGTTGATAAAAATTAAGGTTTTCGTTTAAGTTAAGATTTCTATGTTCGTCTCTCCCTTATTCAAAATTGATCCAATGTGAACAAATTTCATAGAAAATATGTGTCATAATAAAAACTCCCAAATTATGAAGCTCGTCCATCAACATTAAAACTCTGTAGAAAGCAAAACAAAATGGCATTTAAATTTCATGAAATTCAAAACAAACAAAAGAAAAGAATATAAAATCAAACCAACCTCAAAACAAAGAAAACCAATACAAATCCAATCAAGTCAAAGGGAAACAAACGAAGAATCCAAGTAAAATTTTGAGGGACCCTAGATTTTGATTAAAGAAAAAGAAAGGGGTTGTTGGGGCCCAACAAATAGCGACTTACTAGGCAAAGCAGTTATCTTTGACCTATTAAACTTTCATCGCAGGGAAGAAGAATAAGACTTGAATATAATTTTAAGCTTCTTTGAAACAAATCCACTTTAATATTACACAATGTTAAAACTAGCTCAGATTTATAGAAAAAATATCAAAAAAGAAGAAAAGCATGTTTTTACAGAGGATAATAACATGAAGTTTTGTATTAATCAAAGAGTCATGATGTTTATAAAAGGACTTCAATACCGTTGACAGAGCCACTGCTACCAACATGCGTTCATAGCCTTGGTAGGGATCTCATTTAACCCACTCAAATGCTTTAATCCCATCCAATAGTTGCATCCACATGATATATACTTCCATAAAAGTTAATTTAAAAGAATATATCTACTACCTCTCAAACCGACATTGCTTCGCTGCCAGCAGGCCTGTTCAGTACCCCGATAAAGTTGTCTCGGTATCATGTGTGCATTTACCCACTGCCAGCGAGCATGTTAAGTACCCTGACGGATTTACACACACTTCCACACTTAAGTGCTTCCAACCCTCTTATTCCACTTTTAAATAATAATATAATTATATATTTATTGATGACAAAGAGAGTGGGGTGATACTGGAGGTTAATTGCAATACAGGTGAACAATTGATCATTTTTTTTTATTTGCTTTCAAAACTGGAAATTTTATCATGGTTTAGAGATTTTAGATTTCATTTAAGAAATCATCTAGAGAATGGGTAAGCATTTAAAAGTGGTTCCCTAATAATATGGACGACGTAAAAAGTCTAAGGATAATCATAATTCCCAAAGATTTTGACACATTAAAGGGGTAATACTCTGACAAAAACCGTTTAGGATTTCATAGTACTCAACTGACTTACAAATCAATTATCTGAGTTGAACCTTAACATCAGAAACTATTTGAACCGTTTCAAATTGCTTTCAAAAAAAAAATTCTTGAAATGAATGCTTCCTTCGACAATCGCTCTTTGATCAGAAATATAATTATTTAAAAAGACAGACAAGAAGAAAGTTCAATCCAAGAAAGATAAAAAAAAACAAAAACAAACAACAAACTGAATCATATTTTATTAATGGGATTAAAAATCAGAAGTATATAAAAACAAACAAAATCAAAATAGCAAAAGCAAAATTTCATAAACAATTTTGGCCAAAGATAAACACGAGCATTGGGATCTACTAGCATCCCACTGTAAAATAAAGAAAGAACTAAATCATATAAAATCTCATGCGCGAGTAGTTATTTTCTTAAGATAATGATGCATAAGATGTTACTTTGACTAAGCATTATTATTAAAAATAAAAGAGACTAAAAGAAAATAGAAAAATCCTTACTAATATGAGTGCAGTCCTACTCATGGCACCTTGGGTCAGGGTTGAATCGATAGTTCAAATTCACTTATCTCTTTACTTTCCATTTACAATTTTCATGATGATACTGCATTTTTGAAAAGAAATATTCAACGAAATACAAAGAGAAAAAGATTTAAAGTTGACTTCCCTGACAACATTCATATTATGGTTCTCTTGGTGTGCCCACTTGTGTTCATAACTGCATTATTACAAAGAGAAACACTAAGAAATAAAACTAAAGGAAACCTACTCCTAAACCTACTCTAAACTACTAAATAGATAAAAAAACGCTAAGTAAAATCGTATTTCCAGTGGAGCCACAAGAGCATCTTCAATCCTGCAAGGCATAGAAAATAAAAAATCAGAATAAAAGAATGTAGTATTTGCAGATACAAAAGAAATATGTCTTTCTTACCTCCTATATATTCTTTTAAAAACAAAACAAGAATGACCTTACCATTTTTTTGAAACTTCTTGATGTATGAATCCTCCAACCATTCTACAATCTTGTCGTGATATGGGTCATAATGGTATGAAAGATTGTAAGTAAGTTTGGAAAAATTTTCAATATTATGGGGACCTGACATAACCATCAGTCAAGGACAAAGTGCCCCATCTTCTTGACAATTCTCCAAGTGTTCATCAATTTCTTCACAGGGAGAATCTAAAAAAATCATGTCATTCTTACTTCCTATATATTTAGGTAGAAACAAAGCAAGCACAACTTTATTTTTATTATGAAGATTTTTTAGATACGAATCTTCAAGCCATTCTAAGATTCTGTCATAAAAATTAGAATGCAAACTATGACTTCGATGAAATGGATATATCAATGAGGAACACATCATAAGAGGATTCATGACATTAGTTAGATTATTTGTTTGAACGCTTCCCTTGATGAGATTGATCATTTCAAAATGTGAAGCATAAACATTAAAATTTGAACTAATCAAAGAATGAATATGCAATGTAGAATATTTGATCTTCATAAGAATGAGTGCATTGTATTTTTCAAAAATAAATCGTGTAAAATCATCTTGCAACATGTATTTTTTCCGTGCGAGTAATGAAAGTAAAAGAGAATCAAATCCGACTTCATAAATGTTATGTTTGGAATTAATTTCACCAAATCTTGGCCTATCGAAAAGATCTGATTGTGACGGAAAAGAGTAAGATACCTTAGGTAAAGTATCATGTCCACCCGAATATAAGAAGAGACCGAGATATAAAGAGAAAAATGAATCAGAAATGAACATATGAAAATAATCTCTTGAGCTATGATATTTAGCAATCGTATTCTTAATACATTCTTCTTCAGTTTCCTTAAAACTTTCACTATGTTTTGGTGATAAATTCTTCAACATAATATGATCATCTAAATTGTCTCATGTATGATAGATAATTCAAAACTTTCATGAAAAAGATCTAATGTTTCCTATGCATAAGGTATGATTTTTGGATGAAGGTTTAAGGTTTCTTTTTCCAAATGAAGATCTACATCTCTAATCAGTTTCATTGGAATGTTAGAATTCTTAAGATCATTTTCATCACCTAAGTGTTCTTCAATAACTAAATTTAAGTATTGATTAGAACAAGAGTTAGAAGATATGGAAATTTACCTTGACCCAACATCAAATCTTCTTGCAATATGGTCGAGGGATGAGTATACAATGATTCATAAGAAAAACCAATTTGATTGTCAGTGAGAACCTTTTCAATAGGTTCTACCTCCCTTACTTGTTCAAAATTTTTGGATGGATTCCTCTCATCCTGTGAACAAAATTCTTCTCGCAATTGAGTGATAGGATTTGTAACCAATTCATCATTTGCGATTGAATATGACTGAATGAAAGGGATGCAAGCATAATAGAGGAGATTTAGTACAAATGAAATTTCATCAAGAATAAATTTATAGAGAACATGATGGATTCTTGTTGAAAAGCCTTCTGGAGATGAATTTTCATTGATTAGTAAAGTCTGAAATTCTTCATGTATAATTGATTGTAATCATAGTTTTCAAAAGAATCTAAAAATTCATCTACAAAATGAAACCAATCAATAATGTGATATGCTAGAAAAGACTCAAACCAATTTTTAATCCGACCCCTAAAAGTAAAAATGAACAATCTGCATAAAACCTTTAAATAAGAAATATCATGTTTGATGCATTTAGAACAAAACTTGTTAAGATGGTCTTTTGCAGATACATCCTCCCCACCATCAAAGGTGAGTTTGGACAAGTGAGAGATTGTCTCGTTGGGAATATTAGGTAATGAGAAGTGGAAAGCATGTTCAAACACAATGATTTGGTGAGCCATGGGGAATTAAATACATTTGAAACAAAGACTCCTGCAAGGCCAACTTATCATTCTGGCCTACCTTCTAGTGCATTTCAAGATGACATAGAAGAATAATTTACAAATATGGAATTATGATAGGCTGCGGGATAAAACATTTAATCATTAAATTTACCTCGCCCCTCCTTCTAGCTCCATTTGTTGACGGGCGTAAATTTCACACCGTCAACAGGAAGGTTAGATCCAGACTGGGGTTGTCTAATTGACCCAAGCCGTTTGGTATGATCTGACCCGATAGGTTTAATGGCTCTATTAGCCAAATAAAGTCCTAAAAAAAGTAAAAGAACTAAAATAATCTAAAGCTATGATTCTAAATAATAATATATTACTTACTAATGTTTATTTAAAAAAAACGTTAATATACAAATGATTATAAACAATCTATATGCAATTTACAAGGTTTACTTGAAATCTTGCAAAAATGAATGTTCATAATAATGTTTCAAAATAAGATAAAGTAAGAACACACACACACACACACACACACACACACACACATATATATATATATATATATATATATTAATGTTTAAAAATTTTAAACTAATAAATACTAAGCAAATACAATTGAAACAATGACACGGAAATAGTCAAAGCTAATTAATGCAATTATTGTCTCATTCATATATAAAAAAATATGAATAAAAGAAAGCAATGCACCTATTAACCTCTCACTGATCAGCAACACTAAGCTAAATTCATCTCTATGTATTTGTATGAGCTCCTCTTAACCTGTGTCAAGTGTAAACCTATGAAAAAAGAAAGAATAATACTTCCTGAAGAAATTCAAGGAAGTGTTTCATATTCTGGAGCGAGTTTATAACGACAGAAAAACAAATAATTATATATCTTGTGACCTTGAAATGTCCAATAACTGAAAATGAAAGAAATTCCAATTCCCAGGAATGGTGTTACCATCTATCTAGCATTGGATGTAAACTCAAAATAATTGAATAGATGATTAGTCACAGATATAAACTAAACCAAAAGATAATGAACAACATAAAGAAAAACATGATATAAAATATTATGTGCAGAATTGACTAAAGCTAATTCAACACAGATAACATTTCACATCAATAAATTACATGAGAAGACAATGAAAAAACACTTCAAAGTCTACACAGGATGAAAGTCAAAGAGTAAATTGTTTTTTCATGTAGTTTCAACAAAATATGTTCATCATATGGTCCAGGAAGAACTTTTGGGATAATAGACTCTTAAAGATTGAAAAAATTAATATATAAACGATAGCAATTAACCATGTATTGATAAAACATACTAAAGCTAATTTAAATCAATGCATAATCAATTATTCAAAGAATATGAAGATATTATAATGAAAATAAAACCATTTTACTCATAATACAAAAGCCATTAAGCAACCTGGAATTCCATATTCTTCTTTGAAAATACTTGTCCATTCTCCCAAAGATTTTGACCATCCGTTACTCCATTTGAAAAGAAAAAAAGTTTACAAAAGAGAAAGGATAATAATCCTCCTCTCAATTTCTTCGATCCCTGGTTCTGAACTTTCTCATATATTTATACAATGAATGAACAGTCTGGGCGTCACTAATAATTTTCTCCACCTAAAATTTTCCTCGTAAAGAGACACAAATATCTCCCAAATCATGCATTTGTTTGGGAAAATTCCCGCAAGTTAAATGGGTCCATTCTAGAGATGGGTGTTCAACTGTTTCTTCAAATTCCCTATGGTTTGGCTGAAACAAGTCCCGCAAAATCATCTATCTGTTCTTGAACGCATTTCCAAATCTCATATGTTGTTGTTCATAATTTATTTGTTGCATTCCAATATTGTTTTTGGATCAATTATCTTGAATGTATTTAGATAATAAAATCAGGCCATGATCAAATCCGTACCAAATAACTGATAATAGAAACCTGTGAAACAAAAAGAAACCTAAATGAATAACCTAAAAATTGTGAATAAAACAAAATCTAGAACAATAAAATAAAAAATGAATTTAAACTAACTATAAGTTATAAACAAACATTGTTTATATTTTCCTTTCAAATATGATCTTAAAATTCTAGAAGCTTCAAGTTGATGGAGAGGAGAAAAATATTAATTTTGGGTTTTCACAAAATCAAACAAATGATAGATAATTATTTTTATTATTATTTTATTTTTATTTTGAAATGAGATGCAAACTAACAAAATAATTTAATTAATTAAACCTACCAAATGATTTTGTGAAAATAATTGTTAATGAGCAAAAGAAAAGATGAAAACACAATCATAATTTAAAATAAAGTAAAAGTTGATAAAAATTAAGGTTTTCTTTTAAATTAAGATTTCTATGTTTGTCTCTCCCTTATTCAAATTTGATCAAATGTGAACAAATGTCATAGAAAAGACGTGTCATAACAAAAACTCCCAAATTATGAAGCTCTTCCATCAACATTAAAACTCCGTAGAAAGAAAAATTAAATGGTATTTAAATTTCATGAAATTCAAAACAAACAAAAGAAAAGAATATAAAATCAAACCAACCTCAAAACAAAGAAAACCAATACAAATCCAATCAAGTCAAAGGGAAACAAACGAAGAATCCAAGTAAAATTTCAAGGGACCCTAGATTTTGATTAAAGAAAAATAAGGGGGTTGTTGGGGCCCAACACAGTGTGAACACCATGGTTGTCTTAGATGGGGATAGTATCTGTCCATATTTCCTTGTTAATCACAATTGTAATATTGACCTAGTTTTCATCCTCAATTCCTACCTCCTCTAAATCTGCCTACACTGCCACTTCCTCGACCTCTTCCCGACCCTTGGGGTGTTTCGTTTATCCTAAACGCAGTCTGGTCTAGTCTGTCAACAAGTTCATCTAATGCCCTACATTATTTTGTAGCATGCATCGTGGACCCACAAAATTCACAATGCATTATATTGGGCGTCGATGAGTACTTCTGCAGGATGGGGCAGTATCTTGGTGCATACCACTGAGTCTGACAGATTTCACAGTATTTGGATGTCTGAGTGGGTTGGGAACTTGGGAAAGCATTTTATTGAACTAGTGCATGAAATGACAGAGTTTTTGATACCTACACAACTCCTCCCATTGGTCCTGTAGGGGGTTGGCCCATTCCCCTTATCTCCAATCAGTTGCTAGATGCCCCTCTGTGTAGCATCCTATACACCAAACTTGAGGTCGCATTGTATTGAGTAGAGTTAATTCTTGGGATGTTCTCTGTGAGTGTATATATATGTCCTTGGAGGTTTGACAGGTGTGAATCTACTGGGGGTATGGTTATTCTCAGGCTTCCACGATATCACGCCATGGTTCAATCTTCATTAATTCTTCCAAAGCCTATGTTAGTTTGGATATTCATTCTTTCACCAAGGGATTTGAGTCAAGGGTAGCAACCCTTGGATTTACCATTCCCTTTGATGGTATTCATGAATTGGGTGTGCTAATATCCCAACAATGTCCTTAAAATTTTGAATGTATTCCCATGCAAAGTCCCCCTCTCTCTATTGAATATCATGCAACTCAAAGAGAGTTTTTTGTTATGATTGAGGTATCTTGAATTTGGAAATGAATTTCTGATGTACCTGGTCAAGGGTAAAGGCATGTCCTTCTACCCCAAGATCAATATCCTTCATGTATTATTTGAGGTCATGGCCCCTCAAGGTAGTCTAGATTTCTACTAACTTGTTAATATCCAAGGTCCCTCTGGACCTCTATATAGTCTCACATAGAAACCAATGTTGTTCTACATCCGCATCCCCTTTACAGCATAATTTTGGGTATCGTGCGATCGATCCTCTTGTGTTTCCGATCCTCTTGTGTTTCCAACCATTGTTGGTGTTATTGTTCCTACCAATATTAACCATAATGGTCTCGGTTATGATTTACTAGAAGACCATACTATCCTCCCACTTTTTACAGTTCTAGGTCCTACTAAACTGACTAAATTCGACAAAATAGGATTTGCATTAGTATGAGGTACTGAGCTTACCAAGGGTATTGAATGCGCCTGGGGGATGGGTGACTCTAGGTTGGTTCCATTGACTTCTGGGTGGGTTCTTTGATCTAGGGGGTCTTGTTTTCTTGTACCGGAGCATCCTGCTCCACTTCGTGGTCAATTCCTCCTAGGATTGAGACCGAATATTCTATGTCTTCCACAAGATCCAGATGTACCTCATCATCTCTTTCTTATATACCCTCCTTATCTCATCCACTTTCCATGGGACTTCTTTCTTTTTGCACTTCTCTTTCATGCAACCTTAGTATGGTCAATATTTCTTGTCTTCACAAATTATGCAACTCCTTTGTGTTCCTTTCTTCCATTCCTTTAGGTCCAATTTCTTTCTGCAACACTTCATACTACTTCGTTTCTCTCTTTACCTTTCCCCACCACCATTTCTCAACTATGGTGTCTCTCCTCAGGGAACTCTCACTTCTTATTGTTTTCTCTTCCCCCATATGTCAAATAACCCATTACCCTTCTTAGGTCATGAACCTGCCCCAAAGTCACCCCACCCCAAGTGTATGAGTTTAGGCTGCCATATCACACAAGGGAACAACTATCATGCTGTCCTCCACCAAAAATACCTTGATCCAAATGGAAATTTCCCTCAACAATCTTCCATGTGCCCCTTTCTTGAATATTTCTTTGGCTTGTGAAAAATATTGGTGGTTCTCCGCTGCAAATTTGGTGATATAGACTTCCAAAGACATGTTAACTCAAAATTCCACTGTTCGAGTGATCTTGTGATACAATCGATGAATATTTGATAGCTTCTTTGTATCCCAAGAGCCAATTTATTTTACTTGTTCTTTGAATTATAGTGCTTCTTGTAGATGATCTACCCACTGGAACAACTTTTCCGAGAATTCTACCTAGAAACTATCATACTGGTCGCTTGATCTTTTTGAGTAGAAGACAATATCCTAAGAGGATTTCTAGTATAGGTTCCATAACTTTGATTCCTTTAGTATTAACACATCACACTTACTCTTGGTTATTTGTGTTGACCCAGGTTTTGATTTCAAATAGGTTTCAAACAAAAACCTCAAAACTATTGACCGTCCTGGTAAACCAGAAGGAAACGCTACGCACAGAGTGCAAAACACAGTCTCACCTGAGATATGTTTATGGGGGACTATAATAATCAGGTTCTTGCAGTCTAGGAATGAGTGGGGATTGTGTTTATATTGTTTCCCTTATGCATCATCATCAATAATCATTCATATACTTCTATGATTCATTCATTTTAAAACCTATGCATGTATGCTATTATAACTAGTTTTAACCATTCATTATTGAGCTAATAATTAATTAGAATACTAATATCATTCATTAAAAATCACATAGAACACAACATTTTACCGTGGTTCAACCCCTCCTGGGGCTACGTCCACAAAGATCTAGCTTCCCTAATCTTTTTTTTATTCTGTTGCAAAATCTAGGTTGCATGCATTACATCTTTAGGATTACAATCAAAATGAGGGTAAGTACCCTCTGGGAGGCTGACTAGATCATACTAGGATCCTCAGACTGTGACCTAACCCTCAAAATCTAGCTTATTCGAATGTACCACAACAATCATAACAACATCCAACAATAACCAACCACCGTGACGTAGACCTCATAAGTATTTATTTATACTACTATATTGGCTTATAGTCATTAAAATATTTGTCAAAAACCCTAACCTTAGCATAGTTATGCATGTCTGCATACACACCACATTCCTTTTTCTCTTTCACGTTTATTTTCCTTCTTTTTCTACGTGTTGCTTTTCTACCTCCTAAAGAATTTTCTCCAAAAATAGACCTTTTCTTCAAAATTAGGTCTCCTCCCAAAATAGGTCCTTCTTCCAAAAATAGGATTGCGCCAACAGGACCCCAAAACTGACATGTGTATATCCACTCAGGTGGTGCGTTCTACCTGTATATCCTTCTCCAGGATATAGAACTTCTCCTCTAGTTACTTCCCTTTTTCCTTCACCTCTGCAACTCTATATGTTAGTGCCTTGACCATCTGCATTTTTATTTGTTCTTGTAGAAATGTTGCGCTCTCTGCATGTTCCTATGCCATCCTTGTCTTCTCTTCCTCTAGCTACGCAATTACCTATGCTTCTTGTTCCTAGAGGGGATCCAACTGAGCCTGTCCTAATTTCTTATTGATTTGCATAGTCTTTAACTCTGTCTACAGGATATTCATATCTTGCATGTCCTTCAAGTGTTCGGTAATGCTAATGGTTTTTTGTCATTACTTTAATTCTTGCATGGTAGCATTTATTTTCTCTTCATGATGGTCCAACTATTGGACCTTTTCATCTTTTCCAAAGTGGTCCAAATCTACGGAGTTCTGTCAAACATTTCTACGACTTCCTTAGCTTCCCTTTCCACTTCATCTATCTGGGATTTTGTTTGTTTTTGTCTTTTCTCTTGGAACTAAGGAGGAGTCATAGGATTTAGTTTTTCTTTCAAATCCTCTATCTCCTACCTATACCCTTCAATAGTTTGTGCAATGATCTTTATATTTTCATCTACGCTCCTATCCGACATTTGCGCGCTATCTAGAATGTGGTTGTATAACACTCTTAGCCCCTGCTAAATCTTGTCAATGCATTCTTTTTCGTCCTACTTCTCTGAGTTCAACTGGTATAAGGTGATCTGTAACATATCTACGACCACCCTACCAAACTCCAAGTTGGTGGCATTCACATGGGATCTATATTTTACTTCCTTCATTATACTCGCCTGGAGTCTATATAGAGCTTTCATGGGTATTTGTGCCATGACTACCTCAAAGTGATCAATGTCCCCCATGGGTTTTGCATGGTCTCTTGATAAATTCTGACCATTTTTTGTGTGAAGGTGAATGTATCCCTACCCTACACTACTATCTCAACTGTATGATATTTTGCTTTCTGTGCAGGGGGTCACTACATCTTTTTAGGTTGTTGTGTTGTGGCCTACGGTATTGTATGTATTTGTAACTATTGTATATTTTCATGGAATTATATGAGTTTGGCCATGATATCTTCTCTCTGTGCTTCATCAGTGCAAACCACATTTCCCCCCCTTTCATGTACCTTTTTCTCCACAAACTCAACATCATCCTCTGTCAAGGTGATGACTAGGCCCTCCTTGGTGTACTTCATCTTTTTAATTGTCTCCTCTACCTGCGCTATCGTCCTTTTTTTCTATGAGGGTTTCACCCCACTCTTCATTGCATGTGCCCCCTCCTCACTAGCCTGAGGTGTGTCTCCCTTCTTGGCATCCTTCTGAATATCTTCCCTGGGCACCATTTTTTTCCTTCTTGGCCTCTTTAGAAATGTGTTTCTTCCCAATGCCTAAGTGGGCATCACATCCTTCCTAGTGTTAGCAACTGGGATATTTTTATTTGTTGAAGTACCTGCTTCATCTTACCCCTTAGGCTTTGCTGATTGTGTTATTTTTGGCCTTGTTTTTGTTTTTTCTATTGGTATCTTCCACTGCACAGGCCAGTATTTAATTATCCAATCAATATCTTCCCTTGTGAAGAAATATTACATCTCCAACCATTCCTTATTTGGATCCCTTATGGCCTGGATCCATATATGGTTCCTGGATGCCTTAAACCTAGTTATCCCTTATGATTCCTGAACCACTTCCACAAGAATGCGCCACGCATTAGTTGTGCATTGATGTATCTCTTCTAGTATCTTAGTGAACATCGTACTATTCACCTACTGATTTTTGTTTTCCTTGGCATTCGAAAGGGATTCATATCTTAATGTGTATCACTTCCCACATCTATCCAAAAAAGAAAAAAAAATGGCTCTTGCCATCCTGCCAAAACTATGAGGATAATTAACCAAGAATAATGGAACTCGGTTCCATTATCCTGTGCATCTCTACAATCGATCAAGAATTGGTTTAGGAGGTAAGGCACCCAACTGAGCATTATTCCCTTCGTGCACTACGTGGCGACTATGATGACTCATGTTGGAGCCTCTTCTTTTCTGCACTTCCTCAACACCTTGCAATACATGAGCTTGTTGGTGAACCTTGTCACGTCATCGTTTATATATCTAAGTATAATAACCATGTTCCCTCTACTGGTACCAAATTGTGCCTTGACTAGCTTAGTGATCTCCTTCTCATGCACTTTGTTGTCCAAGTATTCCTCTGGTTGTGTGCTGACCGTGGGTAGTCTCATAATTTTGGAGATCAACACCACATTGAGTTGTACTGGCCTATCCATGCAAAGAATTCTGCCATGTACCCATGCTAGCAATTTTTTGACGCAAAGACCAACATTTTTACAGCGCCTGAAGCGTGGTATGTCCAGGAGGTTCACGATCTCGAAGTTGTAGAGCCATGTTATCCACTATGCGGGCTCCATGATTAGTTTGCCTAGAAGTGAAATTTCTCCTATTTTTTGCAAGTAGGATACCTCGCCAAGTCTGGGAATTTTTATACGTCGCGCACATCGTGGTATGAGTACCTTGGTTTAGGAACTTTCCCAAGCATGTCCTCCACAGTCACCACTACGTCTGGGAGGTAGGGAAGTGTAATTTATGCGGCGTTCTGTGCCTTTATTTTTAGCTCAATGACAGATGGAACTGATTCTTCTCTTTCTGTGTCATGTTCTTCCCCCTCGGATTCTGATTGGTTGGTAAAGTCTTCAACCAACACCTCCCATTCATCGAGACCCTGTTTCCATCCCTTCATTTCACCAGGTTTAACTGGTGTATCAAGATTATGGTTTGTAATACCATATCAAGTCTCAGAGCTCTTCCCTACTTCCCCTTGTAACTCTATCGATGTTTCATCCTCAACTCTCATCGGGATGAGTGACTATGTATCAAAAGTGGTAACATCTTTGAGCTCTATGATGTTCTTGGGCTCCCTCATCCATTCCTTCCTCCTTTGGCCCTATCAAGTAACCCGTACGTACTTCCCTGGAGTGCCAAACTTTGGTGGTGTCATGTTGTATTCAGTTTGAACACTTGTTTTCTTCTTCAAATAATTATACCTAGGGAACACACTTCTATCTCTCTCTGTGCTAAAAATCACTAAGTGTCGAGCTAACACGTTATTTCCACACTTTATAGACCTGGTCATAATTTTTTTTCACTTTTTCCATGCATTTGAACCGAATCCATTTTTTCCTGTGCTCTATATTTCTATGTTGTCGCAATAGTTGTTGTGCGCGTCTTTTTTCCAACTTCTTCCTCTTTCTGTATTTTCCTTCTTTTTCTATTTTTGTATTCCCTTTTTCTTCTTTTTCTACTTTTTATTTATTTTTATCAATTTTTTTTCCTAATATCTACTATAGTATACTATATACATGATTTTCTTATTGCACTGTAATTACTAAGAGTTAGTAGGTTGACTACCCCTATATAGTTTCATTTGAATAACTTTGATCATTCCTTTTAGTTATGTTCCTCCCAATTCCTTTAGCTGCACAGATCCTCCACTTGTGACATTTTTTACTTCATATGGCCCTAGCCAATGTATTCTGAATTTACCGGGGTGTTGCAAAACAAATTTGTCATAGAGAAGAACTAGGTCTCCCTCCTTAAAGCTATTATTTTTAATATGTCTGTCATGCGAGGATTTGTCCCATGATTTTTGTACCTCTTAGTGAAATACTGCTAGAATCCTGTCTTCTTCCATTTCCATCAATTGAGTTAACCTCTCTTGTACTGTGCCTCTTTCTGTCATGTTGGTAATTGTTGTTGCACGCAGACTGGGTACCATAAATTATAATGGAACCACTACTTCTTTTCCATAAACCAATTTTAATGGTGTTTGTCCTGTTAACCTGTTGCATGTGGTCCTATATGCCCATAGTATTGCTGGTATTTTCAAGTTACAATCATCCATGTTAACATTATAGATCTTATTCAAAGCATTTTCCAAAATCTTGTTGAAATATTCTACTATCCCATTTTCCTCTGTATGATATGGTGTACTCTTCTGGTGATAGACTTCAAACTCCTCAGACATAGCCTTGATGGTACTATTAATAAAATTAGTGCCTCAGCCACTCATTAAAATCGTGGGACATCCAAATCTGGTAATCACCTCCTCAAATAAGAAGTGAGTTGTTGTCTCTGCACTCCAATATTTGACTGGTGCTACTTCTTCCCATCTGGTTAAGTATTTGGTCACAGTAATGATATATCTGGATCCTAACCTTCTTGATGGTGGATTAATAGGTTCGACGAAATCTATTGCCCATTTTTCAAACACCTGCAAAGTTACTTGTGGTATTAGGGGCATCTCATCCCTCCTGTTGGTTTTTCCAACCCTCTGACAGACATCACAGTTATGGAAATATTCCTTGGAACAGGCCACCATAAACCTTCACATAATAACTTCTACATGGTATATTTTCTTGCATAGTGTCCTCCAGCTATGCCTTCATGAGCTTATGCTAAAACCATGGATCATTCATGTTCCAATACACACCTTATCAAAATGTGGTATGCACCCATCTTGTATAAATGACCTACAATGAGTTGTTAGTCTACAGCTTTGACTACTATATTTTTCTTCCGCGCAATACTAAAATCATGTGGCACAACCCCTGTACTTAAGAATTCAATGACATCAATGAAGTATTGATCAGCTACCTGTACTGAAAATAATTGTGCATTAGGGAAGTTGTCTTCCAAGTTTGTAGGTTCTTCTCCATTGGTTACCCTTGAAAAGTGATCAGGTCCTACATTCAACTTCCCTAGTTTGAATATTACTTCAAGATCAAATTCTTGGAATAATAACAGCCATCTACAGCTCCTCCCCCCAACATTGGCTTGTTGACTAGATATTTGAGGGAATAATGATCTCTGAACATTTTAAAATTCTTACCCAATAAATAATGCCTAAATTTATGAAGTGCATATACCATGGCTAAGCCTTCTCTTTATGTGGTGTTGTAATTCTTCTCAAATTCTGACATCTTCTTACTTGCAAAGGCTATAGGATGGTCTAAGTCCCCTACTCCTGGTTGCGCTAGAATTGCTCCAAGTGTTATTGTTGATGCATCTGAATGCACATGAAATGTATTTTACCAATCTGGAAACACTAATATAGGTGTTGTCACCATTTTTTCCTTTAGAGTATCCAATCCTTGTTGTCAATCCTCATCCCACTAAAATTTGGTGTCCTTTTTTAACAACTTTTCCATTGGTGCAGTAATCTACACATACCATTTTATAAACTTCTTCTAGTAGCCTATATGTCTCATTGTGGCTCTTAACTGATGCATTGACTTTGGTGGTGGTAAGTTCACAATAACATCAATCTTAGCAGAGTCAACTAGTAAGCCATGTTTGCACACTATATTTCCCAACAATATCCCAAAAGGTGTACCAAAAATGCATTTCTTGATGTTTAATGATATATGACATTGATTGCATCTTTCCAACATTAGTACTAAAAATTTTGCATGGTCTTTCAAAAGAATATAAATAGTCCATTCATCTAGATATACTTCTAGAAACGGGTGTATAAATTCCTTAAAATAAGTTATGACTACCCTTGAAAAGATAGTTGTCATATTCCTCAATCCAAAGGGCATGATTGTATATTGGTAGGATCCCCATTCTGTAGAAAAAGTAGTCTTATACCTTTCCTCTAGAGATGTTTTGATCTGATGATAACCTGAGAATCCATCTATGAATGAATATGCTTCCTAGCCTCCTACATTCTCTAAGACCTCATTTGTAAAAGGGGTAGGGAAATGATCATGTATGCAAGCATCATTGAGTTTTCTAAAATCTACACAAATCCTTATTCCCCTTTTCTTCTTTTCCTGGACTACCATGGGACTGATCCATTCATATTCCTCTATTGGTTCTATGATTCCATCTTCCAACATTAGGTCAATTTCTACTTTCACTTTCTTCTTATATATTGGATTCAACCTATAAGGTCTATGTCTGATAGTTCTAGCCTCTGGTTTGAGGGGTATCTTCATCTCACCTAGATCACCTGCTATGTCTTTCATCTATATAAAGGTTGTTGGAAATAGGTCATTGTATTCGTGTAATAACTATGTTATCCTTTCTAATTTTTTCTCATCCCAGTAGTCTCCAATGCTTACCATTTTAGGATTTTTGCTCGTCCCAATGTTGACTTTCTTGACTTTGATTGGTGCAACAAATGCCTCTGATTCCAGAGATGGACCTTCCACCTCTCTCCCCCCTTCAATATCGACGATCTAAATATTGCACGAATCATCTTCATCTGGTGATTTTTCTTCGACATGATAACATGAGAGTAATTCTTTGACTTTCTATCCATTTTGTTCTTGATATTCTTTTATGATTTTGACCTATGGTTCATAAAAAAATATCACTCCCCTTATCAGCTTCAACACTAAATCAATGTTGAGGTTCTCATGATCGAATGAGAAGGTTACTAAAAAATTGTTTTTTAATCCTATCCATTATGTCGTGCCTCTACGCATCTCTTGGTCTATGTACCAGTTCCCTGGGATCCCTTCCAATGTATGAATGTAGTGATTAGGCCATTCATCTAGTGGTGTCATCCTCCACTGTGTTCTGCATTTCTCTAAGTATTCAACTGGTGTTTCTCTCCCATCATAATTCTACACTGTATTTCTCCCCTATTCTATGCCAAATCTAATGCACAGTGGTCGTTTACACTGATACCGGTCTTGAATTGTTTCTTTGTGTGCACCCCACCATCTTGCAGGCGTTTCCTTGAGTGAAATATCCAAGGATAACAACCTCTAATTTTCCAACACTTCCTCCTCATATTTTTTCAAGAATTCCTCTAAGTCATTCAACCTATGAAAACTGGTAGGCCCTCTTATCTATGTCCCAATCCACTTTACTGCGCAGTCTATTCTTTTGCACCTCCTTGTGGAGACTTCATGTAGTCGTTGTTGCCAATTCTCCAACCCTGTGTTTGATTCTGAAGAACATGATGTAATGCTTCTCTAGATAAGTACCCCATCTACGGTTGGGTTGACATAATCTTCTTCTCGCGTAGTGGTTTTGCATAACTGGTTTATTTCTTCCAAATCCAAACAGGCCACCTCTACAAACATTTCTCCTTTTGAAGGATCCAATGGTGAAATAACTCTGTATTCTCCTGATTCAAAATTCATTTTCCTTGTCTTCAGATTGATCAAAACCTAGTTCTCAAATTCCCAATCCAATCCAAGTAATGTTGGGTAAGGTGTTGTGCCATCTACTATCTCTATCACTTCAAAATATGAGACAGTGCGCACTCCATCCAAATCTATTGTCACACCTTTAAGCCTTCCAATTGGTAACACTCTGTGTTGATTCTCTAGTTTCAACTGGACAAGTGAATACCCGATTGTGGTTTCTCCCATACACTGTCATGTCTTCTTAGGAAATATGTTTACTTTAGTTCCTAAATTCAATATTATATCTCCCATGTTGAAGTCCCCTATGTTGGAATTTAGCCTGAATTCTTTGCTTGTCCTTCTTCTTGTATGGAGGTGATTGATTGTTTTCTTCTCTAACTTCCCTTCTACCTCTATGTTGCATCTTTCTAGAATATTTTGTAAAACCTTAACATATGATGGATCATTCAATAACTTAACACGGGATTCCACAAAATTATTTATGGTACTTACTTTCTCTAAAGGTTGTCCTTTACTAGTATGGGCCATTGAAGATAGCATCTCGTACATTGGTGGGTCCTGATTTTCCTGCGCAACTGATGTAGATGCAACATTATTCTTGAGAATCTCCTTTTTGGCCTCTTTAAATGTTTCCTTTTCTTTCCCGCGTCAAATTGCTTATGTGGCTCAATATTATTCTTGACCCATTGGTGTTGAGTTGGATCTTATTTTTCTACATCATCTCCTGTCTTGGATCCTCCTTGTGTGAATATATTTATTTTTTTCCCATCATCCATGGCTTCTGTAGAAATCCACTGGACATTCTGGTTGTTCTAGTTCCTTTTTCTTGAATCTTTCCTAAGAATTTTGGGTAGTCTTCTATGTCATGGACTGTTGTGCTACAATAGATAAATGTCGTAGGTGGAAGGGGACAATCCCTTGCATAATGTCCCATTTTTTTTCCATTATGGCATATTATTGGCCCTTTTCCTCACCCAAATCCTCCTATGCCTTGTCGTCCACATCTATATCCACATTGATCTCCTTGTTGCGCATTGCATTGCATTGCGGTACTTGGTTATACTGCATGGGGTTATACTATGGTTGTGAATTGTTTTACTCCGAATTTGTTAGGTTGAATGGTGGTGGAACCTGGTTGAATTGAGATGTGGCCCACCCTGTCATCATTTCGTCTTGCACCCTGTAAGTGTTTGAATTTCTTTCTCTCATCATTTCCAACGTTCTATAGTCCTTATCATCATGACCGACTAATTTGCAAAAATGAAATACGAACGTTTTGGTATTATCTTATATTTTTTCATCATTGGATAATGATATGGATCATGCCCATGCATATTACAAATATCACACCATGGTCCTCCTAATGGCAAGGGGTTTGGCATCCCTGTTGTCAAATACTACACAAAAGTTGGAAATTCGTTCTTATGATGTCCTTCTGTCCTGCATAGTGTACACCAAACAACTTCTCTTTTCTCTTTCCCCTTATTCTAGTTCAGTTGAAATGTCATATTCTTCAAATCCTCCTTCAAATCCTCTATTGTTGGATTTTTTTGTTGATATTGGTTTTCTTCTAGTTGCAGGGTTACTTGCAGATCCTCTGCCTGATTTTGGAAATTTTGTTGTCTCAAAGGATACTTCAAGTGTGGTAACAGTGAGTTCACAAATAAGTTCCTATGTTGCATGTTAGTAATTGAATATTTCAACTTACCTTTTAGATGTTTGAACCTCTGATCAATCTCCTAAATAGAATCACCTAGATTCTATCTAATTTAAATCATTTCATTCATGTACCAGTCTTCTAAGATTGGATTATGAAACTCATTTACCAATAGATTTTTCACATATGTGATAGTCTTTGGTACTCCTTGTGGATTGTTTACATCCAGGCTCATGTACCAGTCCAACGTCTAGTCTCTTAGTGTGACAAATAACTGCATGAGATTTTTATCCTCATATGTTATCTTATTTTCTCCCCATATCTTGTCACAGATGAATGAATTCTTTTAAGGGTCCTCTGATGCCTCTCCCTGAAATTATGGTAATCTGATCATGGGATCTTGTCCTATCATTTTGAACTGTGTTGAACTACGTCCTTCGCGCAGTGTACATAATTGACTGTTACTTCCTGAACTTTCTCCCCCAGTTGATTTTCCTTTATTCGACCCCTATCTTGTTGCTCCTATTCCACTAAAATTCGGTTTTCTAAATGTTGGTGTTCTTTCAGGTGTATTAGTCACACATGGGTTTTTAGGTTCCACATTAATGGTGATCTAGACTGGAGTTATACCTTCTCTTCTTGACCCTAGACCTCCTTTTTCCTTTCGTATGTTGCACACAGGATTTCCTCAATCTTCTCCACAGTCTGAAGATCCTCTATTTCTTCTTCATCGCTCGCCAAGCCCTCTTTGTCGGCTATGGCCCTCTTCTTGTTATTCATCTTATATTGGTAATGTACTTTCTTTTGCATCTTTCCATCTTTTTCCATTATCTTCTTTATCTGGTCCTATTCCATCATGATTGGGTCCATGGCCTCCTTCTTCTTCCCTTTATTTATGCATACCCCCTACTCTCTCCTGGGGTTTCTCGACCTCTCGGTCTAGGATTGAGTGACTTCGGAAGATGAATCATCTCACAGGTTTGTGTTGAACCTCTTTTATCTTCTCCACAGATCAAAGTCCTAACTCTCGGGTGGGAAATCCCCTTTTCAAGAGTTTCTGAGTACCCATAGAGTCCTCCACATGACCCTCCACATGACCCTGGTCTAAAACTGTGCGATTAAACCTTTGTTCCCCGTGCACTTCAGGAGTTCGGTCTTCGACTATTTTGGATGCATCTAATTCATTTTTACTCGAGCTATGGACCAATGGAATCACCGAACCAGATCTATGGCTCATGCTTCTCTACCATACGACAACTATGATCTACTTTGGGACTCTGACTCCTAGAGTTTCGAGTGTTCCAAAAACCCCTTTTCCCTGGAGTGACCTTTACCCAGAGTTTCAGATCAAGTGTCGCATGCTCCTCTTGATCGACGGTTGAGATATTCCCTTTAATCCGCTTCGGACGACTTATCATCAACTCTCCTTCGCGTTCTTTCTCTCAGAGTATCAATCCTCTAAAGTGACATATCTTCTACCACCCATCATGTTCCAATGGACACCTTTGATGAAATTTGGTTCTCTAGCCTTTGGGAGTTCTCGCACCTTCACTCTTCACTCTCCTCTAGAGTGAATTTTCTCCTGATTAAATCTCCACTCTACATGTGTCCCTCTTCTCATCAATGGCTCCTGATGAATCTGGCCTTTGAGACATTTGACCCTAAGAAACTTACTCGGCAATTTCCCCAAAGTTTTCTATCAACAGAGTGACAAATCTATCGCCACATGTTCCAACCATAGACAATTAGCATGATTCCTTACCTTTTGGAGCTTCGAACGATTTTTTCTCAATGAATCCACTTCCTCCTTTCCTTTCCTCCAGATTATGCACTTCCAAACTCCATGATCTTCTAACAAGTGTCCTTTTCAGATTGAAGGCCACAATTTATTTTGCCAGTTTGAGCTTCAAGAGTTTTGGGCTTCACTACTCTCGTTTTCCTCCAGAGTACTCTTCTCCCGGAATACACAAATCTTTGTCACGTGTCCTTCTTGGATCCAACGGTCCATATCCACTCCTTCCTTCGCAACTTCATGAGGTTTTCACTTTGGTCCATGCAAATCTTCTGGATCTTTTACCTCTCTAACTCTCTAAGATCTAATGACTATAAGTGACCCCAACTTCCTCCGAAGGGATCTCAACCGTCAATTCATGACCTCCAACATATTTATCCCTTTCTGTTGAATCTTTATCGCTATCACTCCTGAGCTTTATTCCTCTGAGGATTTTGACCTCTAACACACTCCTTGCAATCTTAGAATCTTTGACAAACTTCGGAATTAGAGATTTCTTCAAAAGAAATGTTACTATGCACTCCTTGCACTTCACAATCCTAATATCTCGACACTTAGTCGAACCTTGACCTTGTGCACTCCTTGCAAAATTCATTCTAACCTTCTTGTTATCCCTCCTGAGCTTCTCAGAGTCAAATCTGGACTCTTTCAACACACACCTTGTGGAGAATGTGCACTCCTTGCATTCGAGATATCAGAAGAGAAACAATTGAAACTTATCTAATACTTCATAGGTTCATATACTCAACTATGAACAACATACATAATAATAGTGAAATAAACACACAGAGAACATATCATTTGTTCAAATACACACCGAAATGAACACCATCCAATCATTTGGATCAATCTTTGTATGTTCTATTCATTCATGAAGTATTTACATAAGTTACACAATTCTTCACTGTCTTTTGACTCTCTATGTCTAAATGCTACATCTAACACTTCTTCTCCTTACTTCTACAATACTTCCATACAATACAATACAAAAACCTATCTAAGGAGTGGCTTCTCCAGCTCTTCTCTGTCCTATCTGAATTCTATCTCATCATTATTTTAGCAGTTACCTACCTATTCCTATTAAAATAAATGTGAGTTATTAGCATATAAGATCTGACACTCTATATATGTAACACCTTACAGTCGTTTAAGAATTTACAACATCCTTCCATTCTCAGGCAATGACCCAAATTTACAAACAAGGTATTTAAATACAATATTTCCAGAATATCTCAACAACACGCTCATGTCTCTATTTAATGCCGATTTCAAGTTTTGGCACACTGAGGTGTCAAATTCTGTCTCTACTCTCTCCTATTTGGCTTTGATGAAGATGCTCCTGCATCATACTCCTCTAGCTAAAATATTCATGGAATCATGTCCATGAGCTCCTGCACTATTTTTCCATGTTTCAAAATATCAGGTTCAGTGACCCAACTCGAATCTTCCACTGGGTGATCTTTCCACTTCACTAAATATTCAGGATACATCTTCCTCCTGATCTTCTTTCCAACTCTCTGATCTAAGATTTTCTCCATCTGAGGTTTTTCTTTTGTGAGCATATGTTTTTCCCATTGAATCTCCTTCTGGTCATCTAGTTCTCCTAAATCATCTCTCCTGTAAGGATACATATATGCAACATTGAATATCAGTGATATTCCAACATTGTCTGGCAACTCAATATCATAAGCATTGGCTGCAAATTTCCTGAGGATCCTGCATGGTCCTATCTTCTTCAGCTTCAAATTGTTATATGTTTCCCTTGGAAACTTTTCCTTTCTCAAATGTGCTAAGACTTCATCTCCAACTTTAAATTGAACTTCTCTTATTTTCTGGTCCAGTCTATTCTTGTACTTTTGGTTGCTGTCCTATAGCTACTCTCTGAATCAATCATGAAGTCTATGCATCTCTGTAGCAAGATATTCTACTCCAGTGCTTATCAACTCATATTGCTTCAAATATCTCAATTATGTAATCCCTCTCGGTTGTATTCCTTACACTATCTTGAATGGAATTTTCCCAGTGCTTCTCTTTACCTAATTGTTAAACGCAAATTCTTCCTATGCCGGAATTTGATCCCATTGACGGTCTTTCTTAGTGACTAAACTCCTTAATAAATTTATCAGACTTTTATTCACCACTTCATTCTTCCCATCTGTCTGACGATGATTTGCTTAAATGAAGGAAAATTTTGTCCCCAACTTCTTCCATAGATTTTTCCAAAAGTGTCCTACAAACTTTATGTCTCTATCTGAGACTATGCTTCTGGGAAACCCATGTAGTCTCACAACTTCCCTGAAAACAAAATTGGTTATGTGTGTAGCATCATTTGTTTTCTGGCATGGTATGAAATGTGCCATCTTAGAAAATATGTCTACCACAACAAATATGGAATCACTTCCCTTGTGGGTTCTAGGTAATCCCAATACAAAATCCATACTAATTGCATCCCAAGGCCTTTCTAAAATAGGCAATGGTTGATACAAACCAGTGTTTTGATGTCTCCCTTTTGCATACTAGCAAATTCTACATTTGTTCGAAAATTCCTTTCCTTTGGTCCTCATACTTGGCCAGTAGTATGAAGAACTCAGTTGTGCATAGGTTTTATCATGACCAAATGTTACATCTAAACCTCCATTATGTTTCTCTTTCAGCAAGTTTTCTCTTATAGAGCATCGTGGTATGCACAATTGGATTCCCTTGAAAACTAATCCATCCTAGATTAAATATTTTGTCGATGGGCTTCTGTCCCCCAACAAAGGGTTCTCACATGCCTCACAAGCCTACTTAAAATCTGGATCTTCTTCGTACATTTCCTTAAGGTTTTCAAACCCTAAGGTCTTGTTAGAGCCAAGCCAAAGGCCTAGGCAAAAAAGTAAGGTGTTTTTGGGAAAGAAATAATACACAAGGAAAGAGACAGTTGGAAGGAAACACAACATGTGCGCATGCAAGGAAGGAAACAACTAGAATGAATAATAACACACACGCATGGGAGGAATACCTAACGACAGTAGACTTAGGGTTTTGGTAAGGTATTGTAATGGTTGAAGATCCAAAAATGTATAAATATAGACACTGAGGTATTATAGAGGGTTCAGGATTTTGTATTGTTGGGATTGTTGTTATTGTAGTTACACATGAGTTGATGCAATACGTAAGGGTTTTTGCTGTATGATCCATTTTGTAAGTTGTTGAGCTAGAAGGGACGTAGGAAGGTAGATCTTGAGGGTTAGATCACAGGTTGGGGAGCCTGGTGTGATGTAGTCCAGCTCATATAGATATTACCCGACTGTGGAGGATTGTAAAGCGTACGACGTTGTAGATGCGGAAATACCATAATAAAAGAGCCAAGAGCCAAATATTTGTGGACGTAGCCCAGGAGGGGGTGAAACACGGTAACATTTGTGTTTTGTGATGAATGCATGCAAATATTTATCGTTTTTAGTAGTTATTATTATGTTGAATGAACGGGTTATTATATTGCTTGTTTAAATATTGTTGAGATATTGAAAGAATAAGCTACTGGATTTACTGCATAATCGTGGATAACTGTATTTTTCATTTACAATTGATAATCATGGTTCAATATTCATCTCCCTTATCTCACACTCAATCCTAGGTTGTAAACACATGATTCTTACAACCACCATTTAAAGCTATCTTGGGTGAGACTGCACAATGCATCCTATGCATCGTGTTTCCTTTTAGTTTACCAGGAGGGTCGATAGTTTTAGAGGCTTTGTTGGAAACCTGAAACACATGAACTCAGACAGTATAGGAGATAAGTAGCCAAAAAATGGTTTGGTTTTCATAGGTAGGAACATGAGAGGGTTGAGTAGATGAGATAAGTTGACCAAGAAAAGAGCGAAGAAAAGAAGAAAGCAATGAGCCAATAAAAGGGGATGTTGAGACCGTGGAATCCCACAAAAGCAGAGATCGAAATATGGTTGAGAACAAAAGAGATAGAGTTTGTACAGAAAGACAATAGAAACCCTAGAGTAACACCCCATAAATATATGGAGAGATACGTGTTTATTGATTTGTACGAAGACTTTTTCTGTGATTTTCCACACTTATTGCAATAGTGGATATTGAGGTTGAAGGATAACCATGCAACAAACTGGATTCGAAAAATAGAGTGGACCCTAGTACAGATTGAGAAGCTACAACAGGTGAACAACAAGTTCACCCACGCAGTCTATTTTTGACTGGACAGTATTGTGGCAGGGTTTACAACTGAGTTTGCAGTCGACATAGGGAAGTCGTACACTACATTGGAGAAATATTTTCTACGAGGACCCCGAGGAAGGTACATTTGATCCCTTTATACTTCTATTAAGATACTGCTAAATAACAATGATCTAATGAAAATGCAATCAAACAGCTAAAATTCCCTGCGTGCATGGGGGAAGGGGGGAAGCACTAACAGAAAGAGGAGGAGAGGATAATGGAAAGAAGGAGGAACCCTTGGACCCAATCATGATGGATGATGACTAGATCAAGAATATCATGGTGACAGCTGGAAAGACACATAGCGGAGTACCCTACCAATACAAGGTTAATACTAAGAAGAGAGTTACAGCCGCGAGGGAAGGCTTAGTGAGTGATGAGAAAGAGGTAGAGGATCTTCGGGCTATGTAGCAGATTGAGGAAATCCTACGTGAAACATATGAGAGGAAGACGAGAGGTCCAAGAGTGGGAAGAGAAGGAAACAATCCTATCAATATTAATGTCAGTGTGGAACCTGTTATCACCATAAAATTCTTATATGGAATCCAAATTTCATATTTAGCAAGGGGCTACATCAGGGTGGAGGTGCAATAGTTTGGAGGACCAGGTTAGATATAGCGGAGAAGGGCCAATATAGTGGAGGCATGGAAGTTGATGGGACCCGATGGACCATAGATCTTGAGCGGCCCAAATCGACGGCCAGGACACATATCGGGTGATGAAGTAGCACAGAAGATAATTGTTCAAGGGAGGTCCAGGGAAAATACCATGGTCTCATTTCATGGACATGTGGCACCACTAGAGGAATATCGGGGTGAAAATAGGTCTACCCAAAACCTTTTTGCCTCACCCCTAATATCGAAAAGTGCATATAAAAGGAGGGACCCGGTCATTATTTTATGATATTTCAAAGCATTCAAAGATTTGAAATTTGGCGCAAATGCCCCATTCGAAACTGAATCTCAATAGTGAACCAGATTCGCACATTCTCAACCGATTCATAGGTACTTTTCATCATGGCCACGAACCCTATCATTTTATCCGTAACAGAGAAAGACCCTGCCTCTAAAGAAGAATTCCTAATTGACAGGGACTCTAATGTATTTGACACAGAAATAACAGTCTCACCCATTTCCATGTCTAGGGACAATTTGCTAGACAATGTTGGAAAGCGAATACCCTTCCTCGAAGTGACCCAAGCTTCCATTACCCCTTATGCTGTAAAATTCATTTTCCCTTTCCCAGAGTTCGTAAGATAGTGTGAAGAACAATATTCGCTGGAAGAAAAGGTCATTTTTAATAAGTTCGGGTTAGAAGTCTTATGAGAAATAGGTATCCCATCAATTCGGCATGCCCTCAGTATACCAAAGTCTTCCCCCTCAATGTCAAAGCTCTTCGAGGAAGAGAAAATGTTCATAGTCTATAGAGAATGTCCCTCTGAAGTAAAAACACTATTTTTACAGACCATTTTTAAACCTGAACATCATTCTAAGAGTCTGTCATTACCTATCAATGTAAGTGTCATGGTTATTGAGGTCCAGTGGGCTTGTTCTATACTTAGCCAAATTTTAGGATTGGATAACGACAAGTTTGTAGTAGAAGTCGTGTTGGGTTTCCTGTTGACTTTTTTTCTATCAGAGTCCAGTCAGTCTACCTGTATAAGTTTTGAAAATTTCATCTCCAAAAATATGCACCAATAGTGAGTAAATTTCAATTCACTGAGACACTTCACGTACTACACGCACTTGTTGAGAATGTTCCTAGAATCGAATAAAACCGAATTCCATGAAGTTGCATTCATTTCGACTAAATGCAAAAGGATCACAATGCTTATTTTCATAAATAAGATCATGTCCAAGGTTTATAGTCTCATCTTTGGCATGGACTTGCCAAGGGTTTTGGAAGAAATGAAAATATCTTTACAACCCAATCCAGAGAACAGGGTGGGAGATTGGATGTTGTTCATGCATTCTACTGTGATTTGGGTATATGGTCATCAAGAAGGAACTTACCTTTTATTGGTCTTCCTGAATCCTAGAGTCTTTTCCCTAGAGCTCATCATATAAAGAATTATTTCGGAGACAGAGCATTTTTTGAAAACGCACAAGGCATATAACTTAAAATTCCCTTTCATAATAGGACCCTTTGTGGTAAAGACTAGGTCATGTTTGCCTCAGATCCAGGCCAAACTCAATGGATTCATATTTACAAAGTTACAAGGGAGGAAATATAACCCACACTAGATCATATCTAAAATAAGACTAATGAGCAAACAAGGCCCCTACAAGCATGAGCAAGATGAAGGATTTGATAAACTTTCAAACTTGGAAACCTGTGCAGATATGAAATTCACTTTGAAATTTGATCATACACAACAAACAGAGGCATCCCCGTAGCATATCCAAACACAAAAAACTTATCCAAGGTTGATTGTTAAAGATTCCAAGATGAGTGTTTATAAAAAAAGGAGCAGATCAAAGGCCTTGGGCACCATTGGTCAACAAAATGTTCTCAAGAAAGTGAATATTGCACAATACCCACTGGTAGGAAATTTGGAGGAGGAATATCCCAAAGAGAAAACGAGCATGGATATGGTGGAAAGAAGAAGAAAAGAAGAAGAATCTAATGCAAAGACTATTCCACAGGGTGAAAGCAGCTCAAGGACTTTCAGCAGCAAGAAACATATCTTTAGCAAGACACCTGAGGCAGTTTACCAATCCAGAGAAGATTTAGCGATTCATTATGTTGTGAAAGGAAGTATGGCCAATAGTGAGATACGAATTTGTTTCCTGAAGTGGAAAATATCTCCCATCACAGGGCTTCCCTATTCTCAGTCAGAGATGTAGAAAGAAATACATTTAACATAATAGTGGCAGATGAGGATAAAGTGTATGAAATAAAGCCGCACTATGAGAAGATTAGTTCCCTAGACAAGGTAAGGTTCCACAAAAACACCAGTGACATGCTATATTAAGACTACCTGAGTCTAAGTCTGAGGGTTTCAAGATTAACAACTCATGCACTTAAATTAGATGGACAGTTGAAGCAGGAGAAAGCATCCAACAAAGCCTGGCAGACCCAAGTCAAAAGATTGGAATTTGAAGGCCCTCAAGGGGTAAAGTCTTATTTAGATGAGAAAGAAAAGATGATACAAAGCCTAAAGAAGAAGTTGAAGATTTCCACCACAGAACATCCACAGACAACAGAGTTAGTTTCTCTAGAGAAAGAAAAGGAGGCATTCAGATGAGAAGCACTAAATGACAAAGCTAAAGTGTTGCAGTTGGAAAAAGAAAAAGCGAATTGGTCATAAGGACAGGTAGCAACATCAGATATGGATGTTATTTTACCTTCTAATATAGAAGCTAGATCAAGCATTGATGGATTGGTTTAGGATATGTCCCAAGTAAGCTTAAATACAGGGGAGATCAAGAGCCTTAAGGAGGTCATAGAAAAGATGTAGCAAGAGATGAAAATGAAGGAAGAAAAGATAGCCCAATTTCAAAAGGATAATCAAGATTTGCAAGAGAGGGTGAACAAGCTAAAGACAAGGTTGAAGGGAAAAATACTATTGCAAGGAGATAAACATGTAATCTAGGATGCTATTGCTGTTGAAGATGCTAAATTCATAGTTTATCTTAATTTTGTAAATGACAAAGACGGCATGGCTATTACTGCCCGAAACAGATGTATTATTATTAATGAAACACTCGTGAAAAAAACCTTAGAATGGGCCTAGAACATTATTAATTTGTTGAATTATGTGCCCACTTTCGATCTTCCGACCATTCGGGTAAAGGATAGAACTGCACTGATCATTTGGTCCAGGAGGATCATCGCTAAACACAATTTTCTCAAATTGGTTCAAACCAAAGCTGTGCAAATGGAACAGAGCATACAATAGTTTATGGATACATTTGAACAATTGTTTATCAAGGGACTCCCACCATTTTGGGATGGTAAAGGGAAATTATACAATTAAGAGGAATACAATTCTCTCCTCACTCAATGCAGAATGGATCGTTCAAAATTTGAAGGCCTGGAAGAGAACCTGAAGGGGCCCAGTTTGGTGGAATATTTGGCTTCAGACTTTGAGATTTTGAATTAGTTCAAGACAATGAAGACCGAATTTCCAACTATGTATTATGCTACCTGCATTGACTTGTAGATTATGATAAAGGAGATGATGGATTACGAGATTCATTATGACTCACAATTGACAGATATCGTACAGTTAGGCAAGATGAAATGTAGTTTTCCAGGGACCAGTAAGTAACCTCCAGGTGTCACCAAACTGGCAAGTTCAACAGAGAATCACAACAAGACAAATGGTACAAAGGAAGCTGAGGAGTCAGAGAGAATTGTCCCTAGTATATGAAACATTTTTTGTTTTATCATTATAAATCGGTTCATATGCCAAGACTATAAGTTGAAATTAGTATAGTCAATTTTAGAAGTTGAAACGTTTCAGTTTCAGCCATTGTAATCGAATTGTATAAGTACTAGAAATTCTGAATGAATTAATGTTGGCAGAAGTGCAAGGGCACCTTTTTGTTGCTTCTAAACTCTATTGTAATTCTCTGGAGCTGAATTGAATATACATGCAGAAGCTTTTGAAGTCACTATGAAAAGATTCTAATCGTGGTGATATGAGTTTTGTCTTCTCTCATCATATGTATTTTCTGTGATTCTTTATTTCCATTTGCACTATCTTCTGTTTAAATTAGATAGTTAAAAGCTCATAATTCATCTTGTGATTCTCTCGGCTTAAGCAATTTAAACTGTGTGAATTTCCTCTTAACTAATTCAGAATTCATTTCAGTAATGCTCTGAGGTAGTTATTTGTTTTCTCTTTCTTCGTACGCCCTCCTTAAACTCAATTAACAACTCAGATTCATTGCCTCATTTAGACCTAATCCTCTGGAGAGTTCTACTGGCCAGTCATTGTTTTCATTCAATTTCATCATTTTGACTCCATATCCCTGAGTGTTCCTCCCCTTCTTTGCCAACAATATTATAAAAAAACCCCAAAACAAACCAAATCTAGCCATAGATTATCAAAGAAATACCCAGTGACGTGAGAGAGCCCTCTCTGAGTTGAGTAGGGTAGTGCCCAACTCTAAAGTAGGTTGAAACATTTACCTTTGTCATTTTCTATCAGTCGGACAAAATTTACAAAGTGATAATATAACCCATAAACCCATGTGCGACTTATACACCAAAGAGAAGACCATTGTTTAGACAACTGACGTTCAGAAGAATTCAGACAACAGGAAGTACATCTACACAAGGAACAACAACTAGAGGATCCAGTTCAGGTATCACTAGTTAGGTATCTACACCACGCGGAGGTAGTAGTTCAATATTCAAAATGGAAAGACACGATCCCACCATCAGGATACCCGAATTTCAAGGAGAAGCAATAGAAGACCCTGAGAATTATTTTTTCATTTGTGCAAAGATCTGGGAAGCAAAACATATCATTGATGAAGATACTAAAATTGTGCAGCTAGCGATTACGCTAAGAGACCACACAATAGACTGGTACATGAGTTTAGATGCAAGCAGTGCTCCTGGGACGACAAGGACACTGGCAGACATTAAGTTGTTACTTATAAAAGAGTTCCAGAAGCTCATCTCAGAGGATCAATACATGAATGAGATGATCAAAATAAGACAAAAACCAGGAGAGTCCATACGGGATATTGACCAGAGATTCAAGCGACTGAAGAAGAAGTTGAAGTATCTCATGACCAAGATGTAGCATATACACTTATTTGTCAATTCACTGTTACCACACTTAAAATAACCTTTGAGACAACATAAGTTCCAAACGCAGGTAGAGGCTCTACAGGTAGCCTTGCAATTGGTAGAAACCAGTACTAGAATACAGACCCATCTATCAAAGAGTTGAAGGAGGATTTAAAGAACTTAATGTTTCAGTTTAACCAGAAAAAGAACAAGGACAAACAAGAAGTCATTTGGTGTACTACATGCAAGACAAAAGGACACCACAAGAACGAATGTCCAACATTCTCACAGTATATGGTAGCAAGAATGTCAAATATATTACCAATAGGAGGACTATGGTGTGAAATTTGCAAGAAACCGGGTCACGACCCTTATCACTGCATGATGATGCAGAAATACTAGATAATACCGAAGAGATCATATTGCACCTTTTGCAAGTCAGTGGGCCACGATGAAAAATATTATAGAACTATGGAGTTGATGTAAGAAAGGACATCCGACGCATATAGATTGTAGGCAGAAATGATGACTGGGCAAGCTGCACCACAATTTAATCAAGTTCCATCTCCATACAACACTGTGCATCAACAGTATAACACTGCGCAGAAATAGTATAATGCTACACAACAACCATACAATAACGTGCATCTACAGTACAACATGACACAACCTCAGTACAATACCATGTAGTATAATCAAGCACCTCAGTATAACGTGCCAAGAGGATACCAAGCAGGCTATAGAGAAGGAGGACGATGCCAAGGAGGTTTTGGATGAGGTAGAGGACCGATGGTATGTCACAATTTTCAACAACCGAGACATTATGCAAGGGAATGTCCACTTCCACCAGCCACTTGTATGTATTGTCGTGCATTGTACCATGATATAGAGGAATTTCTAACACTACTAGTAAAGATCCAGTAAAAGAGGAACCAGAACAACCAGAATGTTCAGTGGATTTCCACTGAAGCAAGGGATGAAGGACAAAACATCAATATAGTTACTCATGGAGGAGCTAAAACAAGCGACGATGTTGTTCGACAAGAACCAGCACAAAACCAAGGGATAAAGAAGAACGTCGAACCAAGGAGACAGTTCGATGAACAAAATGAGAAGGAAATATTTACAGAAGCCATACAATAATTTCAAAAGGAAGACATAGCGTTGACTTCAACTACACAGAAAAACAAGGAAGCACCAGAGATTCCTCCATTTTTGGATCATACCAATGAAATTCAACCCAAGGGACAAGTAAGTACAATCAAAGGTTTTTTACAATCATGTGTAAAAGTATTAAATGATCCAACATCTATGAAAATATTGAAAAACATATTAGAAAAATGTAGCATGGAGATGAAAGAAAAGCTAGAACCAAAAACTGTCAATCACCTACATACAAGGAGAAGGACTAGTAGTGAATTCAGACTGAAAGCCAACATCAGAGATTTCAACATGGGAGACATCATATTAGATCTAGGATCTGAAGTCAATGTACTACCAAAGAAGACATGGCAATGCATGGGAGAGCCAACATTAGGATATTCACCTATTCAATTAAAACTAGAAAACCAACACAGAGTCATTCCAATCGGTAGACTGAAAGGAGTAATAGTAGACCTAGATGGAGTGCGCACTAAAGAATATTTTGAAGTCATTGAAATAGTGGATGGCACAACACCATACTCAGCATTGGTTGGTCTGGATTGGGCGTTTGACAACTAGGCCATAATCAACTTGAAGATGAGGAAAATGGAATTTGAGTCAGGAGAATACAGGGTCATTGCGCCATTAGACCCATAAGAAGGGGAGAGTTTTGTAGAACCTACTTGCTTAGACTTAGAGGAAATCGGCCAGTTGTACAGAACAACTACGTGTGATGAAGATTACGTAAACCCAACTACAGATGGGATACTCAGTTGAAGGAGCATTACTTCATGTGAAATAGTCTCAGACACTGGTTTAGAGAACTGGAAACAAAGGATACATGAGGTTTCCATGCACAGATGTGAAAGAATAGACTGTGTAGTAAGATGGGTAGGAACAAAAATCAGGGAACCACCCAGTTTCCATGGAATAAACGATATGGAAACATTCTTGACATAGTACGAAGATGCAGTGTTAGAGAACCAGATACTTTTAGCACTTGATATTGCACTCAATGACACACCCTAAAAATGGTGGGGCACGCACAAAGAGACAATCACAGATTGGTACCAATGTAAGCAGTTATTGTGCATAAGGTTCAGCGCAAAACAACAAAACAACAAACAATAGAAATATGATGGACAAGGGGCCACCAGCAGAACACTTGGAGAAGTGTAGAACATTTTGGAAACTAACACCCCCATAGGAATGGCCTCATCACTTCATACACACCCTAGAGGGCATACCAACAAATTGGTATACAGACCAGGAATTGTGCAAAGGAGCTATGACCTGGATGACATTGCAACAAAATTTTACAATCACTTTCTCATTCGAGCATGAGAACCCCAACATAGATGCCACACTGAAACATAAGTTGAAATGATCACAGAAGAACAACAACGGAACAAAAAAATAGTTAAAGAACTTTTGTCATGTTACCATATGCAAGAGGAAGCACTGGATGAAGATGATTCGCGTGATATTCATATTGAAGAAGAAGAAGGAGAAAGATAAGTGGAAGGTCCACCTATATAATTAGAATTTATTTGTGCACCGATAAAAGTAAATAAACTCAATATTGGGACAGCTGAGCAACCCAAAATGGAAAGCATTGGAGACTACTGGGATGAACCAACAGTGGAAAGAATAATAGAGTTACTACGTGAGTACAGTGACCTGTTTCCCACAACATTTACAGAGATGAAGGGCATATCCGTAGAGCTAGGAGAAGTCAAGATACCACTCAGACCGGAAGCGAGACCGATCAAACAGTGACTGTACAGACTGAACCCAATATATAAGAAAAAATTCAAAGATGAGATCAACATGATGCTCGAAGCTGACATCATAGAACCAATTGAAGAGTTAGAATGGATAATACTGATGGTCATTTAGGAAAAGATACAAGGAGGGATCATGATATGCGTCAACTTGAGGAAGTTGAACGATGCATGCCTACATGACCCATTCCCTACACCTTTCACGGATGAAGTGTTAGAGAACATAGGAGGACATGAAGCTTACTCATTTACTGATGGATTCTTAGGCTACCATCAGATCAAGATAGCACAAGAAGACAGATACAAGACCACATTTGCGACAGAATGGGGATCTTACCAATACACAATCATGTCATTTGGAGTGAAGAATGCACCAACAATTTTTTCCAAAGTAGTCATTGTTGCGTTTAAGGAATTCATCCATCAGTTTCTTGAAGTATACTTGGATGATTGGACAATTGAAAGTTTGTTGAAATACCATGTAGAAGTCTTAAGACTAATGTTATAAAGATGTAGACAGTGCTAGATATCACTGAACATAAAGAAATGCATATTCGGAACATCGTTTGGGATACTATTGGGCCATATAGTATGTAAAAAAGGTTTATTAGTAGATCTCATAAATATTGCAGTAATTGTTAACTTAAAACCACCAAAAAACAGTCTGTCGGCTAAGAGTGACGTTGGGATCTATGGGATACTACAAGAAATTTATCAAAGGATATGCGCATATTACTGCACCATTTGAAAAGTTGTTAAGAAAGGACACAAAGTTCTAGTGGAATGAAGAGTGTCAACATGGTCTAGACACTCTAAAGGAAAAAATGGTTACCACACTGATATTAGAATTTCCAGACTGGAAGAAGACATTCCACGTGCATGTAGATGCATCAACCATAGCACTTGCAGCTATCTTGGTGCAGCCAGGAGCGGGAACCTTGGATCACAAGATAGCATTTGTGAGCAGAAAGCTATCCGACTTAGAATAGAACTATAACACGATAGAGAGAGAAGGCCTTGCTATGGTTTATGCACTGCAGAAATTGAGACATTACTTACTGGGAAAACATTTTAAGATGTTCACAGATCACTCAGCCCTGAAATACCTAGTCAACAAGCCAATGTTGGGGGGGAGAATCTGTCGTTGGTTACTACTATTTCAAGAATTTGTCTTTGAAGTAATAGTCAAGCCAGGAAAATTAAATGCAGGACCTAACCACCTATCAAGAGTCACTAATGGAGAAGAACATATGAATTTATAGGACAACTTTCTAGATGTGAAGTTATTTTTAGTATAGATCACTGATGAACACTTCGAAGATATCATTCAGTACATGAGCATGGGTACTGCACCGCAAAAATATAGCACCACGTAGAAGAAAAACCTGGTATTTTGCGTTGTCGACTATCAACTAATTGTAGGACACCTATACAAAATGGGCGCAGATAGAATCTTGCAAAGGTACATGTTAGAGCACAAAATACCAAGAGTTTTAGCAGAAACCCATGAAGGAATAGAAGGAGGGAATTATGTCGGTAAAGCTACCGCGCAGAAGGTATTGCGCGCAGGACTATGGTGGCCAACGATTCACAGAGACTCAAAGGAGTATTGTAAAATATGTGATGTCTGTCAAAGGGTAGGAAAACCCAATAGAAGAGACAATATGCCATTGCAACCTTGAGTAATATTATTTCTGTTCTAAGACTTTTGCAACCATTGTTTTGATCAGAGAGTTCTTTCGGATTCATCACATAGGTTTTTTTATTTTTGACATTTCGGACCAAACTAGTGTGGTCCATCATCAAGAAAGTGTTTGTGAGAAATATTACAGGCATTTAGTGGGCAATAGACTTTGTGGGACCAATCAACCCACCAGCAAAAAGAATAGGAGCTAGGTACATTATCACCGCGACAAAGTACCTAACAACATGGGTGGAAGCCGCACCAATGAAGGATTGCAGCGCAGTTACAACAACGCACTTTTTATTTGAAAATTTTATTACTTTATTTGGGTGTCCAAGAATTTTGATGAGAGACCAAGGAACACACTTCATAAACAACACCATCAGTGCGATGACTGAAGAGTTTGAATTCCATCACCAAAAGAACACACCATATCACCCATAGGCGAATGGCATAGTGGAAGCATTCAACAAAATTCTAGAGAACGCACTGACTAAGATATGTAACATCAACAATGAAAACTAGGACCTCAAAGTACCAGAAGTATTATGGGCTTACAGGACTTCGTGTAAATATTTCACAGGACACACACCATTTAAACCAGTTTATGTCCAGGAAGCACTAGTGTCACTGGAAGTTTTAGTACCAAGCTTTCGCATAGTAGAAATTACACAAATGAAAAAATGAGGCACAATACAGGAGAGACTAAATCAGTTAATGACCATGGAGGAAGACCAGATCTTAGCAGGATTCCACCAACAAGTTCATAAAGCAAGGGACAAATCTTGGCATGATTGACACATAAAGAAGAAAACTTTCAAGGAAGGAGATCTAGTATTGATGTATGACAGTAGACTGTTTCATCATCTAGGAAAGATAAGAATGCATTGGCTAGGACCGTATGAAGTAAAATATGTCATAGATGGAGGAGATGTATAGTTAAGAGACTTATCAGGTGCAGAACTCAAAGGGATGATTAATGGTAGCCGACTGAATCTCTACAACAATAGTCGACCAGCCACCGCACAGTAAAAAAAAAAAAAAATTATATCGAAAGAGAACCAAAAGGAAAAGAACCGAAAGGATCACAGTGCGCCAGAGATAGGAAGCGAATGCACACTTAGGCGAGGAGAAGGACAATGGTCAAATACAAAGGGAAACAAGTGGGAAAAGGAAATTCGACAAAAGAAGTACGACAAGACAGCGTTAGGAGGAATTGAAGGCCGAAAAGGACCGATGGGACATCACATTAATTGCGTCAAATGGATTCGGAAAAGCAGGAGTAATGGAAAGTATGAAACCACTAGATATTCATTGAACGGTAATTAAGGTTCATTAAACCCATAATCAAGGAAGCATCCTCAACAATATTCATGGGAAAGCCATATAACACACAGACGCGAGAGCCAATAGTCTATTCACGAAAAGAGAACAAACAGAGAACAACAGAGGATAAAGAGCATAGTGTGACTTCACAGTGATCACAGAGACCATTCGAATCCATCAGACATTTGACATTCACTTCCATGGCACATCCCAAGCAAGCAGAAGTGAGCTAGACCACTAGGAAAACCAGAGTTCAGACTAGGTCACGAGCACAGGTGGAAGAAGGTGAACAACAACCACCAGAGATCGTTGATATTGATGAAATCCCATCCCTAGACACAACACCGGTGACCCCTACACCCATATTGGAATAAATCCAACAGTCAGCACCGGAGCGCAAGAATATGAATATACCAGCAGAAACACAGAAGCCACAGAACCAAGAAACATAAACCCTAAAGGAGGTGCAACCGGAGAACGTCGAAGAAGATCAAAGAGTTAATGGAACGACGTCAATCCGGGAGTCAACAGTTGAGCCAGATGAGTCACAAACGACCATATCAGACCACCCAGTAGAAGGGACGGTCGAAGATGCCTTAGATTAGCCAGAATGGTATACGGAGGAACAACCGAAAGCCACTGGAACTTCAAGCCAGCCACCACCGGCGAAGAAAGACAAGATACAGATACCCAGGTCACCTCGCAAGAAACCTATAGAATATATTGTTCTACCGTGCATACCAGAGGGGGTACAGGTAGGACCAAATCTGTTGGGTTGCATAGGGAAGATCAAATACTCTGACCACGATATAGCAGATGAAGACAAGTTTCCAGAACTTGTGAAGAGGGTATTCTTACAGATTACAGGCATCAATAAGGTTGGGGAACCAGTCAATTAGCCACTCCAATGGGAAACCAAGTTGGAGAAAATAGGAATTTTAGGTCTGTTGGACCTACCACATTTTGGCATAGGTCAACATGCAACCACATGCATTAAATAGTTGTTAGCAGTTATGCATGGCAGGGAAATATGGTTGGACAAGGTTGTCTCGATAGATGTTGAGCTTATCATGAAGATAACAGGGTTACCAATTTGGGGTATGGATCCCACACAGTTTATGGATGACAAAGGCAGGGAGAAAACACTAGCCAAAGAGATGAAGAAGAAGTATGGTACCGATAGAGGGACAAGATGGATCATCATCAAGAGGATCAACGATGCTGCAACACAACTAGGAGTGAAAATCTTGGCCTGTAAGCTACTAATAAAATGTCGCAAGGAGGAAGTTCTAGCTGGAGTTGTCGCAGTTGCAGCTCAATGTGCAGAAGGAACCATAGTGAGGTGGGCACCATCCCTCTTGAACGTATTCCTGGATGACTGCAAGGATGTGCAGGATCTAGGAACAGAGTTTCACTACTCATGGATGATCACATTGATAGCCTTCATGGGATGGAAAGAGCCAAGGTATGTATTTTTTTGTACCAGACCCAAACCAAATCAAGGAGCGAGATATTTGTTGCTCAGAGGCAGGCCAGAGGCTAGGAGAAAAAAGGTGAATGGGTCTATATTTTAAGGATACCTACATGACCTACAAGAAGCCATCTCCAAGATGTGGAGAATAACACCAGAGGTCGTCGCGCGATATGGGAACATTGCCAACTTCAAGGCCACATGACATACAATGTGGATACAGGTGCAGAAGGATCCTGCTAAGAAGTGGCTATAGATGCACTATTTTATCACAAAGGGTGACATCGACATGGAAATCATCGAATGGGATGATGAATGGAGGATTCCATCCATCACCCAAGAATTTATGGAAAAAACAGCAGAATAAGTGGCAGGGCAGGAAGAAACCCATCCAAAATAAATCCAAGTGCCTAAGAGATAAAGAACGAGCCAGGGAAAAACAACACAGAAAGACAAAGGGCCAACGAAGACAGGGACCCAGAATAGGAAGAAGGATAATATGCATCCAACCAAGGAGCAGTAGAAACAGGTTGATCCCATGCAAGAGGAAGCTACACAACAGAAAAAAATCCCAACCCATAAAAACTGAGGGGAAATAAGAGGACAACCACACAGCCAAGAGGAGTGTGCAATAAATCGAAGGCACAAAGAACACTGCCATATTATACGATCATGGATGATGATGGAGAAATGATAGCCTGAATGGTCCAGGATTGTCTATCCGAGGACTTCAACCATGTGACACACCACATGGATAGGATTCAAGAAGAACTGGCAAACATGTGACAATTCCTCAAGTAAATTGGGGAAGGGCGGACAACCAACAATGGGGGGACTGAACCATCACCAGCGCAGATAGAGGAAAGAGTGTAAGAAGAAGAATCAGATTCAGTCTAGGCAATATTGTATCCACATGTAACATTCCACATCACCCCTAGTATGTTGCACGTGGACAAAATTGTGGGGCAGACACCCTTGAAGTATTTAATCCAAATCCAATTAGTGTTGATGAGGATACCAGTCGAGGCACTACATAGGTTGCAGGTTAGCATGAACCATGAGGTATAGTCTTGAGAACACAAGGAATTAACCGAATTGAAGTAGGAAAGAAAGAAATGGGACATGATAGAAATATTCTATGAGCACACTAAATATAAGACCTACGAGGAAAATGAGCACATAAAAGGATTGGAGCAGAAAGTGGCAGGAACTTATGAGAAAATTCCACAGGCCGCGCAGAGAGAGGAAATCACAGCAGCAAGAAAGATTGTTCGTATTGTGCAGGAAATTGATCAATATCAGAAGGAGATAGAGAATCTTTGAGAACAATTCACACTAACCACTCCACCAATAGTGAAGGAGAAAAGGAAGCAGGAAGAAACAACGCAACTACAGGATATAGAGAAGCAATTCACCACGGAAACTAACTTGTTTGATAAAGCAACGCAAATTTGGACTAGATTAGAGGAGGATCAACAGGTACAATAGTGGGATGAGGAAGAATAAATTATCAACGCAACGATCCAAGAGCTCAAGCAGAGGAAAAAGACAATACCAATCACAGAACGCGTCGAAGGGACACATGACATGAAGAGATTTCAGGAAGAGCTAATTACTGCGCAAACCCATAAACATGAGCGATAGGTTCAAATGGAATCGTTGCAAGAACGGGTAGCTGAAGTGTTGGCACAAGAAGAGGAAGCCAAGACATGTATATAAGAGACCCAGGCGGAGTGCGTGAAATTGATCAATGATGAAATTGCAGTCTAGATAGTGGACACACTCAAGGAGAAGACCGGGACGACACATACACATGCATCAGAGCTAAAGGAAAAGTTCCAGGTGATCACCAAGGAGATCGAGGGAGAAAACAAAGGTTAGGTGGCTCAACATAAGCCACATATCAGTGTTGGGGGCCTATTGGAGGCAGGCCAAAGGCTGAGGCAGAAAAGAAAGGCATTTTTGGGAAACAAAGCATGCACAAGGAAAGTGAGAACTGGAAGGAAACATAGCACAAGCGCATGCAAGGAAGGAAACAACTGGAAGGAAGAACATCACACACGCATGGGAGGAATACATAAAGACAGTAGGGTTAGGGTTTTGGTAAGTTATTGTAATGGTTGAAGAGCCATAAATGTATAAAAATAGATACTGAGGTATTATAGAGGGTTTGGGCTTTTGTATTGTTGGGATTGTTGTTATAGTAGTTACTCATGAGTTGTTGTGATACGTAAGGGTTTTTTCTGTATGATGTATTTTGTAAACTGTTGAGCTAGAGGGGACGTAGGAAGGTATATCTTGAGGGTTATATCATAGGCTGGGGATCCTAGTGCGATCTATTCCACCTCATATATATCTTACCTGATTATGGAGGATTGTAAAACACATGATGTTGTAAATACCATAATAAAAGAGCCAAGAGACAAATATTTGTGGATGTATCCTAGGAGGGGGTAAACCACAATAACATTTGTGTTGTTTGATGAATGCATGCATATATTTATCTTCGTCGGTAGTTATTATTATGTTGAATGAATGGGTTATTATATTTCTTGTTTAAATACTATTGCAATATTGAGGGAATAATCTACTGGATTTACTGCATAATCGTGGATAACATTATGTTTCATTTACAAGTGATAATCATAGTTCAATATTCAACTCTCTTATCTCACACTCAATCCTAGGCTGTAAACACATGAGTCTTTCAGCCACCCATTAAATCTATCTTGAGTGAGACTGTGCAACGCATCTTGTGCATTGTGTTTCCTTCTGGTTTACCAGGAAGGTCGATACTTTTAAAGGCTTTGTTGGAAACCCGAAAGACATGAACCTTGGGTCAATATAAACTCAGATAGTATAGGAGAGAAGTAGCCAACAGATCTTCACTTGGAATTCATGTATAATCAAAATTATCCTATTCAAAGCATCTACAACATTGTTATCACTTCTAGAAATATGTTGAATGACAAAAGTAAAATTCTGCATGAATTCTACCCACTTAGCATGTCTTTGATTCAACTTTTCCTTCCTAGTAATAAATTGTAAATCTTGATTATCATTATACAAGACAAATGCTTTTGCAATTAGATAGTTCCTCCACTTCTTCAAAACTCGAATCACTGCAGGAAACTATTTGTCATATGTGGAGGATTTTTTCTTGGTTTCATTTAGTTTCTCACTAAAATAAGCAAATGGATTATTATCTTGACTCAAGACTACTCCAATAGCTACTCCACTTGCATCACACCTTACCTGAATGTTTTTTCCAAAATATGGTAAGACTAGAATTGGTTGTCCTGTAATCTTATCCTTCAACACTCTGAAGATTTTATCATCCTCCTCTGTCCAATTAAAATACTTTTGTTTCTTCTTCACAGTATCCAATATGGGTGTACATATACCACTAAAATTTCTGATAAATCTCCTATAAAAACTTGCTACCCATGAAAGGTTCTCACCTGAAATATGCTTCTAGGACATGGTCAATCCCTGATTGCTTTCACCTTCTCTGGATCCATGTTCAATTCATTTGAAGAGATCACAAAACCAAATTATATGAGTTATGTCTTCATAAAAGAGCTTTTCTTTAAGTTTATCAACAACTTTTCTTGTTGCAATCTCCTCATCACTAATGTCAAGTGCTTTAAATTTTCTTCCTTTGTTTTACTGAAGATTAGTATATCATCCAGATATACAATCACAAATCTACCTATGAATTCTTTCAACACTTCATTCATCAATCTCATAAATGTGCTTATGGAATTTTTCAACCCAGATGGCATGACTAGCCATTCAAACAAACCTTCATTTGTCTTGAATGTTGTCTTCCATTCATCTCCCTCTCACATTCTTATCTGATGATATCCACTCTTCAAATAATTTTTTGAAAAATATCTCACTCCACTCAAGCAATCCATCAAAACATCCATTCTTGGAAAAGGGAATCTATACCTGATGGTGATCTTTTTGATTGCTCAGAATTTGTACACATTCTCCATCCTCCATACTTCTTTGGACTCAACACAGTTGGTACTACGCATGGGATTAGACTTTCCATGACTAAACCTTTATCCAAAAAATCCCGGAGTTGATTATTGACCTCTTCATTCTCTTGAGGTGTCAACCTATATGATGCTTTGTTTGGAAAAGTGGCCTCTGGAATAAGGTCAATGTGATGGATGATAATCCTAATGGGTGGTAATGAGTGAGGTAACTCATCCACTACTATGTCAACAAAATTCATTAATAGTTACTGGATTTCTTCACGTAAATCATCCATAGAAGTATTTATAATGATAACCCTTGGCTTCCTTACTATAACAAACTGCATCTCTTGTTCCTTCTTGACCTCATTCAAGAGTTCCTTCCCACTCATGAGAAGTATACTTGAACTAGCTTCCTTCTTTGGTTCCTTGTCTTCTATTGGAAGCAACATGTGTGTTGTGCCATTCTTCTCTAGGGTGTACGTATTTTTCCTCCCATCATGAATGACATTTCTATAAAATTTCCATGATCTCCCCAAAACAATATGACATACATCCATGGGAATTACATCACATAAAATCTCATCTTTATAGCCTCCTGTTTTAAATTCAACTTTCTGTTAAGACCATACAATGTACCTTTTTGCCCACACTTTTTTCCATGATTACACTCTTGATTCACTCATATTATCACTTTACCCTATCTTTCCAAAGGTATACAACGTCTCTTCTCTTTACTATATGTTTAATCTGTTTTGCATATAATTTTACATTACTCTCATACTTAACCTTTGATCAGAAATGTATAAGTGTTGAAACAGTTAAAGCACGCAAATCTTGTGGTTGAAACAACAACTCATATAGAAGAAGTTGTTACACAGTCCGTGGTCAACGATGCTGAAACACAGAAGAAGTTGTTACACAGTCCATGGTCAATGATGCTGAAACACAGAAGAAGTTGTTACACAGTCCGTGGTCAACGATGCTGAAATGCAAAAGAAGTTGTTATACAGTCCGTGGTCAATGATGCTGAAACACAGAAGAAGTTGTTACACAGTTCGTTGTCAACGATGCTGAAACACAGAAGAATTTGTTACATAGTCCATGGTCAACGATGTTGAAACACAGTAGAAGTTGTTACACAGTTAGAACGCAAATCCCGTGGCTGAAATAGCCCGCGATTTGCGATGTTGAAACAACATACAACAGAAGTAACAAGAGACAAATAAAGAAGTTGTTACTCCAGCCGCAACAGCAACACCTCACTCAGCACTTGCAATAGCATTCTGTTGCGGGAGACTAGGATATCCTATTCCATTTTAGAAATTCGATCTGAATAAGAATAGGACTCAGATGTACACCTGTAATTAATTGATTAAATTGTATCGAAGGGATCCTCCTCTTTAAATAAGAGGAAATCACCATTCGAGAGGATCTTCGGTTTTGTGTACTAAGAAGAGTTTACAGAGAAGGACGTACTTCATTCCAGATTATAATATGATACATTGACAGATGAATAAAAGATTGTTCTGAGCATTTCTCTCTAGCCTTCTCGTTTCAGGGGAATCTTGTGAGAAGGGAGGTCCCACCTTCTTCACAAGATTCACCCATTAGTTTTGTAGTGTGTTAGTGTGATCTATGTTTATGCCTTGATTAAATTATGTTTTGTTGAAACACTACTTTATTAAAAAAAAAATTGTTGAAACACTACTTTACTGAACTTTGTCTTGCTGAAAACTCTGCTTTACTGAACGTTACATTGTTTTCATGTGATTCATGCTTGGGTAACTGTTAATCATTTTAGTTAGCAATCATGTTTGATGAATTTATGAAAGCTTGGTAATCAAAAACAGGTGCTAAAGTTTCCTGCTTGGGAAATAGGGTCATGTTCTCTGTTAAGAGATAGATAGCCTTCAGTGTGTATGTCAATTATTTCAGTTAAGCAATGAGTTCATGAAGTGTGATGATCGGAAACAGGTGCTGAAGATTCCTGCTTTGGGAATAGGGTCATGTTCTCTGGTTATAGAATAGTTGGTCTTTCCTGTTGTAGTATCTTGTTGTTATTTTAATGTAATCCAGGATTCTTCAATTAATCATTTCTTTAAACTTTGAGCTCTGCAATAGGTAGATTGCTTTCCTGTAATTCAAGTTAGAACTTCAGTTTGTTCAAGGAAAGTGTGATTAATATAGTTTTTACTACAACTCTAGGTTTCTTTTGAGATTGAGCATATATAGTGTGTGGTTACCTTTGAAATAAACAGACTTCCCTGGGTTGACAATTTATGTAGCACTTGATTGTTTAGATTAAATAAGCAATTATAGTGACCAACATTTTGGCGCAGTTGTCGGGGAAGGTAATTATAGATTTCAAAAGCACTTATGATTTTTTAGATACAAAGATTGCATGAGAGGACGCAGAGACCCCAAAGACACTGACCCTACAGGTGGCAGGGGAAGAGGAAGAGGAGGAAGAAAGACGTATATTGACGAGATTATATCAAAGTCTGAATCTGCTGCTCAACGACCAAACTCTCGGAAACCAAAATCCCAACCTTCATTTCAAGCAAACTTTGAAACGGGGAAAGAAGTTTGGAGTCCTTAGATTGTCCAGAAACTAGCAGGAAACATTGAGGACAGAGCAAGCGTAGCAGGGGAGTAGACAGAAGAAAACATGGATGAGTACAATGAAGAATTGCGACATGAAGAACAGGCAGGTCCTGAAGGAGAGGTAAACGATGAAAACTCTTTCTCCACATTAGGATTTCCTATTGGTGATCTTCCTAGAGGGGTAGCCCCCATGAAGAACATTCCACTCTCAGCACTACCTAATTTCCATGGTTTCTCTTCAGAAGATCCTGATGAGTTCCTTTTTGAGTTTGATATATTATGCAGAAGTTATGATTACGTTTCCAATGCTCAAAAATTAAAGCTATTTCCAGCAACATTAAAAGGAAATGCACTAAGATGGTTCATGAGTCTTGGAGGCCATGTAATCACAAAATGGGACCAAATGAAATAGAAATTCCTGAATAAATACCAGGACTATTGTCAAACAAGAGAAAAGAGGGAGGATCTATTTAAGATGATGCAGAAAGAGGATGAAAATCTGGAGGACTTTGTAGAAAGGCTACAGTATAATCTACAAAGATCCAGTCACCCCAATGTAAGTAAATATATTCTCAAAACTATATTATTAAAAGGAGTAAGGGATGACTGTCTAGATATGCTGAATATGCTTGGAAAAGGGGACATATCTAAGGAATCATACGATGAAATTGTTAATTTATGCAAAAGATGTTCAAGAGGAGCTTCAAGAAATAGATCAAACAACAGGGACACCACATTTTCAGGAGTCCAAAAATCATCCAGTGGGGGAGCAACAAGAGCCAAGATAGGTAATTTACTTGAAGGTTTCAAAACTGAAATGTTAAGCTCTTTTGCCTCACAAATTGATACCCTGCAGATTCAAAAGAAGCAAGCAGAAGCAGAAGAAGCCCTGTCCATCTTTTGTTCTAAATGCAGAGACAAGCACCCACGAAGGGAATGTCCATTGGACAAAAATCCAATCTGCACCATCTGTGATAAAGATCATGAGACTCAACAATGCCCATCTTTACCAAGGATCAAGGCAACATTACAACCAACGGACGAAGAAGCTGAAGTTGTCTATCTGTTGACATAGAGAAGGCAATGGAAACCGCGAGGATAAGGTATGAATCCTAACATGCCATTTTCATCTTCTAATCGTTGGAATAATTATCCTTCTTTCAATCAAATGAGTTACCCTCCCTATAATCAAATGCAATATCCTAATCAAATGAATTACCCACCCATGAAAAAAACTAATCCACCCTTTGTTGATCCATCAATGTGGACTCCTTGACCTCCACAACAACAACAACCACATCAGAACCAATGGAATCCAAATTGGAGAGGACAACAACTCCCCTTCCCAAATCAATTACCTCAATCACAATTTCTACAACCACTCTCCTTACCATCAGGTACTCCACCAAACAATCAAATAATGAGACCCCAGCTACCTGTACAACCTAACCCTAACCCCAATAATAAAGTTGTGCAGTGCATTGATATTCATAACCAGCCTACACTTTCTCTTCTCCCTACGCAATGCAACGATATTCATTTACGATATGGGAGAATAGTAGAACCTACCATAGCCGATGTTACCTCTTCTGATAAAGAGGAAACAAAAGAGAATGATGTACTTGAAGAGGTACAATCATCCTCTAACAATGCTGCTGAAACAACAAAACCACCATTTCCTGAGCGTTTAGCTTTGACTAAAACGCCTGAGCCACCAGCTTTCAATATTCTAGGGGAATTACAAAATTTGTATGTCAAAATTCCTCTACTACAAGCACTCCGAGACGTACCAATCTATGCCAAGATGATGCGAGACATTTGTGTTAAGAAGCCTGGTAGGAAAAGTAAGGATCCCCTCACAGTCCATGTTATGGGAGACTTGTCTACACTAATGTCAGGTAAATCCCCCCCAGTTAAATATGGTGATCCTGGCCACCCTACCGTCTCAGTACAAGTTGGAAAAATGATAATCCCTTGAGTCCTAGTAGACTTAGGTACCTCTATCAATATCATGACTCTGGAAACCTTACAATTGCTACAACTGCAAAATGAAGTCAGAGACACCCCAACTATCCTAGAATTAGCTGATCGATCCACAATTAAACCAGAGCGATTCATTGAAGACCTAATTATCTCAGTGGAATCCTGGAATTATCCAGCTGACTTTGTGGTACTACAACCCAAAACAAAGTTGGGGGGCCACCCTCTAATTCTGGGCAGGCCTTGGCTAGCCACAGCAGATGCTTTTATCAGCTATAGATTAGGTTCAATGACAATTTCCAATGGTTATGAAACTAAACAGCTTACCCTCTACCCTCACGCTACACCCCTGATTAATAACGATAATTCTGTATGGGTAGACTTTGACGATCAAATTACTCAACCCATTTTGACTATCGGACAAGCTCTAAGTCTTAAAGATTCCACCGAGGATGAAGTAATTAATAATTTTATTTGTGAACCCTCCTCTGTGACTCTAGAAACTCATAACCAACTAGTTGCACTGTTGGAGTCTGATAATCAAGAAAACCTTAACTTGGAAAACCCACCTCAAACATCTGCCACCATCTCTTCTAAAAGCATACCAACGGAAATTGAACCTGGCAAAACACTAAACATAAACCCCAACCTGACAGATGCTAAAACACAACAATTAATGAAGTTACTTCTGGAAAATAAAGAAGCATTCACATGGGATTATACAGATATGAAAGGAATCTCTCCCGAATCATGTACTCATCGAATATATATTAAGGAATATTGTTGACCGATCTGCCAATCTCAACGACGAATGAACCCTAATTTAAGATAAATCCTTAAAGAAGAACTGCAAAAAATGCTTGATGCAGGGTTTATTTATCCTATATCAAACAGTGAATGGGTTTCCTCATTGGTAATAGTTCCTAAGAAGAACGGAAAATGGAGAGTATGTGTGGATTATAGAGCCTTAAATAAATCCACTCAAAAATATCACTTTCCATTACCATTCATTGATCAGGTGTTAGACAGTTTGTCCGGGAAGAAATTTTTCTCATTTTTAGATGGTTTCAGTGGGTATAACCAGATCAAAATTGCACCCCAAGATCAAGATAAAACCACTTTTACTAGCCCTTGGGGAACCTTTGCTTATAGAGTTCTCCCATTTGGACTATGTAATGCACCAACAACCTTCCAAAGAGCATCTATAGGAATCTTTTCTGATATCCTTAATGACTCTATGGAAATTTTTATGGATGACTTTACTCCTTATGGTGTTTCTTTTCAGGAAGCACTACAAAACCTTGAGAAAGTGATTAAATGATGCATACAAGCCCAACTCTCCTTAAGTACAGAAAAATGTCATATGATGATGAGTGAAGGAATAGTGCTTGGACATTTTATCTCATCTCAAGGAATTCAAGTAGACCCATCCAAGAACAAGTCATTAAGGATCTTCCTACTCCCAAAACCCAGGTAGAGGTAAGAAGTTTTCTAGGACATGCTGGATACTACAGAAGATCTATCAAAAAAAATTCCAAAATAGCTTTGTTCGTGCTCTTTTCGTCGATGTGTGAGCAAAAAGTGAGCACTTACATGCCTAGTTGGGCTCTTCTAGTCATGACAGCTGTAATGCAAAAGGTTAGAAAGAAAACAATAAAGGTATTAACAAGAATTAAACTAGAACTAA
>ML779739.1:348589-359952 GCA_009831015.1 Picea engelmannii | reverse complement strand
CAATCTGAAGAGGAAGCCATTAGCAAGGCTCAACAATATGACCTCATTTATGCACAGTCAGGATACTTGTACACAGTACTTCCTGATCTTCCAAAACCTGTGCCATTTGGCCAGGACAAACCGGGGATGTCTCATTCAGCAGATGGACTCATAGGCACCACCACGCACCATGGTCCACAACCCCAACCACCACCGATGTATGGAACACCTCAATACCCACCGTTATATGGGGGCACTCCTTATTTTCCCCCACCCACTTATCAACAGCCATATCTTGTTGCTATACCTCCACCCATCAGTGGACCACCACCGGCACCTCCCATACATCCATCTATTCCCTCAACCAGCGGCACCCCCTCAAAATCAACTTATAGTACTAGTGAAAGCACGCAGCCTTCCTATGTACCCTATGGGTCGGTACCACCGCAAAATCCATACTTCCCTTTTCTCGGACCTCCACAACCTATGGCTCCCCCACATCCAAATGCGGGGGTGAATTTTGTTCAACCTTCCACTGCTCAACAATACCATAATTTTGAACAATTAAATACAGCCAACCCAACTCATCCATCGAACAATAACAGGAGGAAAGGACGGAATAGGAACAACAACAATCCTGGTCAAGGCAGGAATCAACCCCCACAGCATCCACCCACTGGGGGCAACCCGAACCAAGGGAACCAAAACCCCCAAGGGGGAAATAACAACAAACGCCAAGGGCGGAATACTGTTAAAACTATCCACCCTTGTGCTCTTTGTGGCTTATATGGTCATTACACTCACCATTGCCCACAGATCGCTGATTTCAAGAGGCTGAAAGATTCTGGGAGCCTTCCCCCTCCTCCTGCGCCACCTGCCCCGCAACAGGCACAACAACAATACGCACAACAACCACCTCCCGCCGTGCTGCAAAATCCTATCCCACATCAAGGTGTCATCAACACCCAGCAGGACATGCAGCATCCCCCACCTCATGTGGGCCAGTACCATAATCCCAACAATCCAGCAGAACGAACAATTCTCCTCACCAGTGAGGAAGAGGTTCTTCTGCAAACATGCAATCGTCAGTATCCTCCAACAGCTGAGTCTACTCCCATCTCTTCAGAGACAACCCCTACACCAACAGGACCCCCGTTAATGATCCCTCGCCCTTCAGCCAAACTATCATTACGCATCCCTTGCATCCCATTGCGCAGGAATTTCCACAATCCACAGGCTAGGGCAGCACATAATTACAGCTTGGTAGATGACTTAGCGCAATCCACGGCTGCCATGTCGGTTCTGGAAGTCCTCCAGACTTGTCCTACACAACGGAAATCATTACTTTCCGCAATGGGATCAGTCAACCATGCTGATACTCGACTCATCACCTTTGACCTAGATAGCTGCGAACCACGTCTTCCCGCCGCAATTGCTATTCAAATAACAGTCAAAATACGGAACATAATCGTCCATCGGTGTATCATCGATGAAGGGGCATCTACCTGTATCATGTCCAAAACAGTATGGCAGAAACTTGGTTCCCCGGACCTCTTACCCTCCGCCATCACATTACGAGCTTATGACGGAAGACCATCATCCCCCGAAGGGCTCTTCCAAAATGTCCCCATTGAACTCGGAGGCAAAACCATCCTCATTGACATTGAAGTTATCGACGCTCAACTCGATTACAATATCTTGTTTGGCCGTACCTACATGTATGCTATGAAGGCAGTGGCATCATCCGTCTTTTGAGAAATCATGTTCCCCCACAATGGAAAGATTGTGACCATTGACCAGGTCTCGCATTACGAGCCTAACCCATCTGCCAATATTGATAACATTCTTCCTCTCATTCACTCAAACCAGGACACATATCCACTCATCAAGATGGGTCCTGGGATTTTCAAAGATCCATCCTTGTTAGGGACATATCATGGAGCACCACCACTCCTTCCCCCTAGCCAAGTATGCGTCATTTCCTCTAACGAAACTCAACAAGAGGATACTCATCCACATCAGGAGGCTTCATTCATTCCTGACGTCTCAACAGTCGCAGCGCCACTCCCACAGGAGCCTCCTGCACACTCGTCGACCCCTACGGTCCACGAATCCACACCTCCACACGGGCCTAATCCCCTTTGGGAGACAGTTCCCTGACCCCTCACTCAAATTCCCTTCTTTTACCCTCCTCCCGGTATAGAAGCTTTTCAGGTAGCCGCAACACTCACTCTACCCAATATGGTGTTAGCAATCCCAGTTTGGTACTTACATCCACCTGAGATGGTCCCTCGCCCACAGGTAGGACTCCCCATGACGATTCTTGTCCTTACTCCCAATACCCCCACTACCCCCACTACTCCCATACTCCCTACGCCCCCTGCCACAGCCGGGGGCAGGAAAATGAAGAAGGAGCCCACGGCTCCACTTCCTCTACGCATCCCACCACCTTCCGCATTGTGCGACAAAGAGGGTCACCAAACCAACAACTTCCCATCACTACCAGAATTACGGAATTTGATTCCCCCCAATTCAACCCCCACACCACCCACTACTACTGCTACCACTCAACCTTCCAGTAGTAAAGGGTTGAAGACCAAATTCGCGTGTGCCATTTGTTCTGAGTATGGCCATTACACCCATCATTATCCAGCACTGCCTCGTTTTCGACAGGCATTAGCTATCGTAAGCCGCGACTTTCAGAACAACCCAGGCCCTAATACGTCATCCACAACACCACTTACTGACATTCGCTATGTCACCATTTCAGTCAATGAACGCATGAGATGCCCTTGCTCTCTTTGCAACTCATTGGCTCATTTTACATACCAATGTCCGATGATCGTCGAATATAGGCAACGTCAATTAGCCCTACTGCACCAACCCACAGCAGAGGTACTTGACCTTACTTTTCCACTGGCAGATCCTCACGTCATTTCCCCCGAGCCCGAGGCACTCCCTATACCTCCTTGGTTCTTATATGGCATATTTGAGGATTTACCCCGTAACCCTCCCAACTCTCCTGCTCATCCCCCTGCAGAGATTGCCCATCCAACCACCACAGGTATCCCTCAGTGTTTCAACATATGGTTCATGACGAGCGAACCCTCCCCATCTACTCGCACCTCTCCCCTTGCTTCACCAGCAGGGGGCAATCACCCTAGAGTGGAGATCACTCCTCACGATCCATTATATTCCCATCGTTTTCAATGTGACGAAGACATATTGGAAGAGTTACAAAGCCCGGACTCTCCCTGGGACGCACTCCACCATCGTGCCCTCTTCCTTCCGCAGGAAGCCCTAATGCCTCCTAGCCATAATCCCATTTACGCCGTTGAAACCAAAGACTTTATCCCATCAGGGCCTATCGATTGGTTCAACAATCCTATTCCAGCACATGACGCTTTTGAAGAAGGTAACCTGGCTAACATTTCCCCCACCATCAAAATCGACATTTCCATTAAACCGGGCATCGTCGAGGAAATCATCATTGGAGCCGCTTGTACTCCACAGGAAATCACTGCCTACAAAGCCCTCTTCCAAGAATATAGGGATATCTTCGCTTGGTCATACACAGAGATGCCTGGCCTCGACCCCTCCATTGTCGAACATCGTATCGACACCTGGCCAGACATCACACCAGTTCTCCAGAAACAATGACCGCTACATCCATCCAAGGCCGCGGCTATCAAAGCCAAAATCGATCAATTGCGTACAGCCGGATTCATTTACCCCATCTCTTATACATCATGGGTTTCCAACCCTGTACCCGTCGACAAAAAACAGGGATCTATTCGTGTCTGCACCGACTTTCACAATCTCAATAACGCATGTCCAAAGGACAACTTCCCAACGCCTTTCATCGATCAAATTATCGATGATTGCGCTGGCCATGAGGCTCTCTCCTTTATGGATGGATTCTCTGGTTATAACCAAATTTAGAGTCACCCAGCCGATCAATACAAAACTGCATTCATTACCCCCTGGGGTACATTTGCATATCGTGTCATGCCCTTTGGCCTCAAAAATTCCGGTGCAACTTTCCAGCGGGCCATGACATACATCTTTCATGATCTGGCGGCTATCATCCTCGCTTACTTGGACGACCTCACTGCTCGATCCAAGAAGCGTACCCAACACCTTGATGATTTACGAATCATCTTTCAACGGTGTCGTCAATATAACATCCGCTTGAACCCTCTCAAGTGTGTGTTTTGCGTCACCGCAGGGAGCCTCCTCGGTTTTATCGTATCACAAAGCGGTATTACCATGGACCCCCTTAAAGTCAAAGCCATCACTAAAATTCCACCTCCTCGGAATTTACGACAACTTCAGAGTCTACAGGGAAAAGCTAACTTTCTGAGACGCTTTGTTCCTGATTATGCTATACGCGCACATGGTTTCCTTCGCTTATTGTGTCACGACATCCCTTTTCATTGGGACGATTATTCCCAACAGTTGTTTGACGATCTCAAAGCAGTGCTTTCCAATGCACCTCTGATTAGTGCACCGGACTATAATCGCGACTACATCCTCTACCTATCAGCATCCTCTGTATCAGTAGCCGGCGTCCTCGTCCAGCTCGGAGATGACAATCATGAACACGTCATTTACTACGTCAGTAAGAACCTCTTAGGACCACCCCTGAAGTACAAGCATGAAGAGAAACTAGCTCTTGCAATTGTCCTTGCAGTTCAGAAACTGCGCCATTACATTCTGCTTCGCACCACCAAGGTCATTGCAGATTCCAACCCTATGTAATACTTGCTCAGCCGTCGCCAAGTTAACGGAAAATTCGCTTGATGGATCGTTATCCTTCAAGAGTATGACCTCGAGTTCTCAATACCTAAGAGTAAGAAGGCCCTCGTTCTCGTCGAACTTGTCACGGCCCTTCCCTCTGACACACCTAGTGCCCCCGTCAATACTGACTTTCCTGATGAGCATCTCTTTTACATCGCTTCCGATGATCCTTGGTATGGAGACCTCCTCGTCTACCTACGCACTCAAAAGTTCGGTCAACATCTATCGTGAGATGATCGTCGGCGCATTCGCCATCAGGCCCCCCGCTATCTCCTCATCGGTGACATCCTCTACCGGCGGGGCGTTGACACCATCCTTCGTCGCTGCCTGACTATTGACGAAGCCGACAGAATATTGAATGACTGCCACAGCGGCACATGTGGGGGGCATCTTTCGGGTATATCCACGGCTCAGAAGATTATTCGGGCCGGTTACTTTTGGCCTACCCTGTTTCATGATTGCATTCATGCTGTGAAAAGATGTGAGCAATGTCAGCTCTATGCCAACAAAGCCCGTGCTCCCCCCGCTCTTCTTCACCCGGTCATTACTACCGGCCCCTTTTGTAAATGGGGCATTGACTTTATGAATTGTAATCCCCCCTCCAGCAATGGTCACAAATACATTGTTGTCGCTGTCGATTACTTCACCAAATGGGCCGAAGCTATGCCCACCTTCAACAACACCGCTGACACAGCAGCGCGTTTTTTCTTCAATCACGTCATATCCCGGTTCAGAGTACCACTCCAACTCGTTTTCGATCATGGGAAACATTTTGAGAATGAGATCTTCGTCGAACTCTCATCTCAGTTAGGCTTCTCTCACGATTTTGCCTCACCATACTATCCTCAGTCAAACGGATAGGTCGAGGCAGTAAACAAAGTCCTCAAGACCATGTTACAGCGCACGGTGAATAAACATAAAACCAATTGGCATCATATGTTATTCTCCGCGCTATGTTCTTATCGAATGGCAGTGAAGACCGCCACGGGCTTCACGCCATTTCACTTAGTCCATGGGGTCGAGGCAACTCTTCCCATTGAGTGCGAAATTCCCACCCTTCGCACCGCAATCGAGCTTTTACCCGACACTGCTCCCATGGAGCAGCGCTTGCTGAACTTGGAGTCTCTGGATGAAGATCATCGATCTTCATTACAGAACAACGAGGCAGCTAAAAAATGATCCAAAGCTACCTTTGATCGCCATGTCAACCTTCGCTCATTCCGCGAAGGCGACCTCATCCTCGCCTACGATATCGCTCATGATACCTTTGGCCACGGAAAATTTGAATCACTTTGGGATGGCCCGTACATCATCCAACATTGCCTCACCAAAGGCGCATACATCTTGGCCTCCCCTGAAGGCCTCACGCTTAAAGAACCCGTCAATGGGTTATACCTCAAGAAATTTTATGCTTAAACGTAGTCAAACTACTTTAGGTTAGTTTTTCTTTTTTAGCGTTTTTTTCCCACACATCTAAACTATCCTTTGTGCTATTGATAGATGACCCCTCCACCAGCTTACCACATTGGTTACACCGACGGCGCCAGCCGTTGGACACAAAATCTCGCTTCGGCTGCTTGGGCTCTCTACACCCCTTCACATGAAATGCTACATTCCAGCGGCATCTGTTTAGGGCCAGCAACCAATAACCAAGCCGAATACACTTCTGTCATTGGCCTCCTGACCGACGCCCAACATCATCATATTCATCACCTTAGCATTTTCATCAACTCCCAACTCGTCGTTCTCCAGCTCAACAATGTGTACCGTGTACGCGATCCGTGCCTCTTTCGCAAATACCTGCAGGTTATATTATTATCTCGACATTTTGATTCCATTACATTTACACATATTCCCAAAGAATTGAATCAAATAACAGATGACATAGCTAACATGGTGCTAGACTGGCATATATTACATCAAGCTACACATACATAAACATCAAATATATCCTGTCACAGCATATAGATAGAATCAACCTCATCATCATCAAACCAAAAACACATGTAAACCACAGTTGGATCTCAAACAACATGTATACTCATATATATACGTGGGCCTCTTAGGCCATCCAAATGTTTACATACACAAAAATATCCATCGGCCCGCAGGCCAGTGCCACATCATGGTACAAAAATCGGCTAACCAGCCTATCAAAACTGTATACAAAATACATGATGCAATCAGGGTGCCTCTAATGCACCCCCAGCTACCCCTCCCTCAGGAGGAGGTGGTGGCCCACCCCCACCCGCCCCAGGCGGTGGTGGTGGAGCACCTGCTGGACCCCCCTTCCCAGGCGGCAGGCGTCCGCTAGTCATGGCGGCGAGCACAGCTGCTCGCCGCATGATCGACCGCCATGATGGCGGTAACCCGATGCACTGCTCTAGGAACTCCTCATCTTGTATATGGCTCCACATGCCCTCAGGCACGTCTCGAAACACCGTCTCAAAACGACGGCGGATATCATCATCACCACCTCCAGCCGCGGCCGGAGGAGCATGTGATGGCCCCGCACCAGGGTCATCAAAACGGAGCCTCCTCGCCGGTCTCCTGGGCTCTGCTGGTGCCCCCGCAGCCTCATCCCGCGGCCGCCTCTCGCCACGCGGAGGTCGCCCCTCTCGCTGCACCGACGGTCTATATAACTCCACCTCACGCCCGCGAGGTGCCAAATCTGCACATGCACCAAACAAACAACAACAGATGGTATCAGTGTTTGTACATCAAACATGTGCACCACTATATCAAAATCATAGCGCAAAATCAAAACATCTAAATACATAACATACCTCTATGATCAAAAACCTCCCCAGGAGGTAATACCATCTCCGGGTCCCCCCGGAAGTCTACCCCAGCATAAGGGAACCGCAGCATCACCTGCGACATCCACCGCCATATCTGCGCCACCTGCGTAGTAAAGTAGTGCCCGCCTTCGCCACCGCCATGGCGAAGCAAAATCTGTGACCACCGCCTCAAGCGCGGCTCACGTACCCCTGGTGCCTCTAGTAGCACCCTCGGGCGCAGCATCGACACCCTCTCCAAGAAAAAGGCCACCAGAATGGAGCCAAATGCGAACTCCCCGGCGCCTGTGGAGTGACACCGGTCCAGCTGCGCGATCATCCGCGCATGAAGGGTCAGACCCCAGGCGAACCGCTCACGGCCCACCACTGCCCTCTCCATCAAAATCAGCTCCCCACCACTAATCTGGTGGGGCGCTCGGGACCCATACACCCGTACTATCATCGCTGCTATGCAACAATGCAACAGGACATCTATCCCACTGATGCTCACTGCTGACCCAGTCATATAGTGCTCGCCTGAGCAGTATCGCTCGGCGACTGTCTCCAAATGAGTGTCCCTCGGCAGCACAGGATCTACCGGCAACGGTGTTCCCCGGAAGGGGAGCCCCGTCAAAAAATAGGTGTCCTCCACCGCAGTGAAGACGATCTCCTCTCCTCGCATGAGGAAGCAGTGTCGATCAGGGCTCCACATCTCGATCAAAAACTGGAGCAAGTACTCCTGCGACCGTATCAAAGAGCAATCAAAAAACTTTAGCAACCCACTGGTTGCTAAAGCTTCTCGAACTGCAGCTCGAACTGCCGACGGTGCATTGGTCACAGCCTCTCGTAGCTGTGACCAGTCTCGCTGACGCCACCGTACATCCATGATCCCTGCTCGCCACCTGCACATAACCCAAAGTCCTATATTAGCTTAGGCAATCATCCACCATATCAAAAAGCTAAATTCATCACCCTGAAACCTTGCCTCAAAGGTGCGGTATTACCACCCACAGTCGCGCACACATGTGCACCTGTTCACTATACAGGCGCGCATGTGTGCGTGCCTGTTTTTCCCACAGGCGCGCTCAAGAGCGCGCCTGTTCATAATACAGGCGCGCTCTAGGGTGCGCCTGTCCAACCCACAGGCGCGCTCAGGAGCGCGCCTGTTCACCCCACAGGCACGCACTCATGCGCGCCTGTCTACCCTACAGGCGCGCCCCTAAGGCGCGCCTTAAATTCCTTTTAACGCGCACACATGTGCGCTTCTTCAGTATGAAGGCGTGCACTCATGCGCGCCTTCCACTGAGTCGCCCGTGCATGTGGGCCCACCCTCTACCCAAAACCCCCTAAAACTCCCGTACGACCCCCCGTACCTACCTTGCCCAAAAATTGGAAACCTATAACTATGCAGGATGTTCAGACCACTAACCTTAAACTCACACGTCGTGAATCAGATACCTCGTGCTCTCGGAATCACGCAATCTCCTCTGAATCTGCTCGTAAACTCACTGTAGCAGCAGGTACAAATCAGGTGGCAATGTGGGCCCTACAGCTATATATAGGCATTTTTCCAAACTCCACTCACCATTCTGGGAGCCCATGGTGTCCTTTTTTCGAACCGTCTTCAGCCACGGGATCAGCGTCCCGCCACCTACATCGTGACTGTCCCCGGGCAACTTTTCATCCTGAGCCCCCGGGGCGCCCTTTTTTCATATCATGACCAGGTACGCACGCGCATTGTCACATTTATCTAATACATGTTCATATTTGTTCTTCTCTTCAGATATTGTTCACTTTGGGTATTTGGTTGTTCTCTGTGCAGGTACTTGGTCATCATCTCTTCGCATCATTCCTTCAGGTATATACTCAGCACTGGCATGTAGTCTCTCCCACTGTATTGAATTTACATTCCCAGTCACACCCCCTGATTTTGGCCTTTAGGATACCCATTTCCGGCTCTGCAGTACTCACACCTCTATTTTGCATCTACGGTACTGGTACCCGGTAACTTTCTTACCCACATGAGTTGTCTCATTCATAGCACCCTTTTTGCACTTATGACACTCATGCTGTTCTTCCTTACCCTTTAGGGATGGGAGTCCTCTTAGTCATTCATCATGTTGCAGATCAACCACATACTCCTTCTCCTCATTTGGCTAGCTTTCCCACATGGACTCCCAGATCATCGCTTTATGCTTCAGTTCGTTTTACCTGCACATCCGCAAGATCATGAACCCTCCATTTCATCCACCATCAGTTTGCCCATCTGCGAACCTATTTCCATTTCACCTACCTCATACAGAAACTCGCCAATGGGGCCCCCACCCTTCATCAGTTTCCCAAGAAATTTATGCCCTACCTGGGGCACTCATTTCACACTGGGGCACCCGTTTCTGTATTTGTACATTTTTCCCCAAATTCTTCATTATTTATTGTACAAACACATGTTCGGTTCTTTGTTTTTTGTCATCACTGTTGGCGACCTACTTTCCTATTGGCCACACGCAACCCATGTCACCCTTGGTTGGAGCATCACTCATCATTTCCCTTGGCGACATCGTCTATATCTTTAGAATACTACCCCAATCACTTACCATTTATCCTCTGAATTTGTTCACCTTGTCCCGCCTCTGGCACAACTTATCCTCGGTCTTGGCATCCCCCCGACACTCGACCTTGTCACACGGTTGCGGCCACTGTCCGTCTCATACATTCTCCAGCCAAGGGCAGTCTTGAGTCTTCCCACTTCTTGACCTCGTCCATGTACCTCTGCCACTTCCTCACCACCATAGATTCCGTGAAGCCCTTTGCTTCTGGGAGTCACGTCCCCCTTTTGTCGACATCAGCACACTTTTCCAAAAGGGCGACAGTATCTTGATTCTCATTTCCCATTCAATGAGAGATCTCGGATGGCACAGGGGGAAACACCATTGCTCCCTGCTGTCGTTGACCCCCATAACATTCGACACCAACACTTTCTCATGTTGCGGTGGGTCTTACTTTGCGACTATTGCAGTTTGTATTATCAGTTGCTGAAGACCCCTGAACTTGGTAGGGCCACCAATGCCCACATCACCGTCGCTGTTTACTTCCACGACCATTACCACTGGTTCAGAGTATGTTCCTTTGCAGAATTGTCTTATGCCTTTATCATTCCACCCCCGAGGGCACTGCAGTTGTCTACATCAACACTTCAGACGTTTTTTTTTTTTTTCTTCAGAGTTACATCACACGAGCATGGGGCATGCCCACCTCGTTTGTACACACTTGTATATTGATACACACCTTGTGGAAGGTCGGGATCTCAAGGTTCCTTTCTTCTCCAACGGATTGCTCTATACGGTCCCACTCTTGCTCTCCCTTACAACACCATTCTCAATAAAAGAAACATTGATGAATTTCGGCTATACGTTTTGCTCCTAACCTCATCCATCAGGGGGCATCTGTTATCACTGAAATTTAATCCGCACAGGGCGACAAGAACTCTGCATCATCAAAACAGAAAAAGTCATTCATGGCACAAGATTAATTCCTCAGCATTGCAAAAGGGTCAAAAAACTATACAAATGACCCAAAAAATTGAAAGGCGCTTTACATCATCTGGCCGCGCGCATGCACGCGCGTAACATAAAAGTACAAAGCGCGCATATGTGCACAAGGCGCAGCTGTGGGGCGAAAAACCCGCGCGCCTGCTAAACGGCGCATTTATTGAAATTGGTCGGCCTCCCAACCACTAATGGATCGGCTCCCAAGTCGATTTGACACCAAATCCGAGCTCAATCCTCATGGTGGGCTGGTCAAAGACCT
>ML779739.1:309651-319897 GCA_009831015.1 Picea engelmannii | reverse complement strand
TCTGATCCTATATATAATATTACTCAATGTATTCTCTAAAACTCCTCCAAGTTTCACTCCTTGAATCCTCCCCAAAAAGAAGTTATAGAAAGAATGGTAGACTTTATTCAATTCTGGTCTATTCAGGAGACCGAACTTGTACAAAATGCCACGCACTCAATATTTAACATCCGATTCTGAAACTTGCACACAATAAAATAAATTCTGTACTCTTTCTAATGAATTTCATCCCATGTCATTTGGATTCTCGATGAAGAAGTTATCACTATTTTACCCTGAACACCTATTTATTGACTAGCTTCAGGACTGGTCACAAACCCTATCTTCCACATAGTGTATCTCCATAATTATAGCGAATCAAGAGCTGAAGTTTTTACCAAAGGTACCTTGATATGTCTTCCCAATACCATAGCGATTTCACCATTTGAATCTTTCTAGCAAAAACTTTATAGAAACAATTGTAAGATGACCTGAAAATAACATACCTTAGAACACATCACCAAAAGACTTCATCCTCCCTTGAAATCCGGCCTTCTTTTCTTCTTATTTCCTCTGAAATTCAACTTGTATCAAATGAATGTATAATGATGTTTATTTATACCATTTATGTCACTTCCTTTTAAAATTAGGGCCGACCTGACACTTTCTTATTTTGTAATACTTTTCTTTAATTATCTTCATGGCCTACATGTACTTCCTTCTTCAATTCACTTTGTCATCTTCAAACATTCATTTCTCCTCAACCATGAGGATCCACATGACATGCCACATACCACCGGAAACAACATGATGTATACTATCTATCCATGGGTGTTTTATTTGGATGTGCATTTTCCTTCATGTCCAAATACCTTCATCAATCTTGTGGTCCAAAACCCATGACTAGGGTTGACATCAATGACAACAACCAATCTTCCAACAATTTGTACTAAAAATAGTTGTGCATTAGGAAATTTATCCCCCAAAATACTTGGTTAGTCTCCATTAGTAATCCTTAGCATATGATCTAGTCCTGCATTCAATCTCTCAGGCTTCACCACAAATTCAAAATAAAACTCCTGAAACAATAGTAACAATATGCATATTCTTCCCCCCAACACTGGCTTATTGACCAAATATTTAAGAGAAGAATGATCTATGAAAATATTAAAGTGTTGTCCTAACAACTAATGTCTGAATTTCTACAATGCATATACCATGCCCAAACCTTCCCTTCCAGTAGTATTGTAGTTATGCTCTGAATATGACATCTTCCTACTTGCAAATGCAATTGGGTGATCTATATCACCTTCTCCTGGTTGTGTCAATATTACTCCAAGTGTTATGGATGATGCATCCACATGCACATGAAATTCCTTTGACCAATATGGAAATACCAAAATTGGAACAGTAACCATATTCTCGTTCAAAATATCCAAATGTTTTTGACACTCATCATTCCACTGATATTCAGTATCCTTCTTCAATAATTTTTCCATCGGCGTAGTAATTTGTGCATATCCCCTTATGAATTTCCTGTAATATCATGTATAACCAAGTGTACTCTTCAAATGGCGCACTGACTTAGGTGGTGGTAAATTCACTATGACAGAAATCTTTGCATGATCAACTAGCAAACCCTATTTACACACCACATTCCCTAACAAAATACCAAAAGGTGCACTAAAAATACATTTCTTAATATTCAATGAGATCTGACACTATCTACATCTATCCAACATCAATATTAGTAATTCAACATGATCCTTTAATAACCTAAATATTTTCCAATCATCTAAGTAAACTTCCAAAAACTTATGAATAAAATCCTTAAAGGTTGCTACTACTACCCTTAAAAAATTGCAGGTGCGTTCTTCAGTCCAAATGGAATCATTTTATACCGAAATGATCCCCATTTTGTTCCAAATTGTGTCTTGTGTCTATCTTCTGGTGCTATCATAATCAGATGATATCTTGAAAACCCATCTATAAATGAATAGGCTTCTTCACCTCCTACATTCTCCAATACTTCATCTGTAAATTGGGTAGGGAAAGGATCATGCAAGAAAACATCATTCAATTTCCTCAAATCTACACATATCATGATTCCCCCTTGCTTATTTTCTTATACTACCATAGGACAGATCCATTCTAATTCTTCAATAGGTTCTACGACACCAGCTTCTAACATCTTGTCAATTTATGCCTTCAATTTCTTCGTGTACATTGGATTCAATCGGTAAGGTATTTATCTTATTGGTCTAGAATCTGGTTTCAAAGGGATATTCATCTCTCTGAGTTCTCCTACTAATCCCTTCATCTCCAAGAACGTCGCTGGGAACAAATCACAGTATTTGCCTAGTAACTCTGTTATTCTTTCTATTGTCTGGTTGTCCCAATAATTTCCAATACTTTCCATCTTTGGATTTTTTTTTGTGTCAATATTTACCTTCTTTATATTCAAAGGTGTAGCATAATCTTCTAATTCTAACTATGGTCCTTCAACTTATATTTATCCTTCAACTTCTAGGATCTAGATTTTGCGTGGATTTTCTTCTTCTGTGACATGATAATAGTGTAGCAAATGTCTGATAGTCTATCTCTCTTGGTTTTGATAAGTTTTCACCATTTCTACTTCAGGTTCTTCCAAAAAACATTATCTTACCACCTTCATTGATGTATCTATTTCTAGAATCGCATTTTCAAAGGAAAATGTAATCACAAAATTATGTTGCATTTCTTCCCAATTTGCAGTTTCCTTGCGTTGTTCCTATTTTGTGTACCAGTTCTTTGGCATTCCTTATAATGTGTGAATAAAATGATGTTTCCATTATTTTGGTGGTACCAAACTCCATTGGAACATGAACATTTGTATGTGTTCTCTGGGTTTTTCAATCCCATCATACTTCTCCAAAAAAGTGTTGTATTTCTCTATGCCAAATCTAATGCACAGTAACCTCTTACAATGAAACTAGTTATTAAACTTCTCTTTATGTGTACCCCACCAATGGGCGGGTGTTGCTTTCAAGGAAATGTCTAATGCTAGTAATATTTGATTCTCTAAAACTTCTACCTCAAACTTCATTAAAATTTCTTCTAAATTTTTCTGACCATAAAATGTAGGAGGTTCTCTTACCTCTGTACCAATCCATCTTAGCATGCATGTCATTCTAGCACATATTCTGGTAGATAATTCATGTAATCATTGTTTCCCTTTTTCTAGTCCCATGTCAGAGTCTGAAGAATAAGAACTAATACTCCTCTAACTCATCATTTAATCTACAGTTGGGTTGATGTAATCCTCTTTGCGCGTGGTGGTTCTGTAAAACTGATTCACCTCGTCTGAAATGAATTTTTTCGTCGCAAGTTCAATGTATCTCCCATATTCTGAGGGATTCAAATATCATCTTCCCAGTATTCAAGTTAATAATAGCCTGATTATCAAATTCCCAATCGAGTCCCAAAAATGTTGGATAGGGTGTAGTGTTATCTACTATGTCAATGAATTCAAAGTCTGTCGTGGTGCGCAAACCATCTAGATCTACCAGTATCCCCTTCAATATACCAATTGGCACCACTCTGTGCTAATTTTATAGCTTCAACTGAAAAGGTGAATACCCTAATGTAGACTCCCCCATAGCTTTCCATGTCTTCTTTGGAAAAACATTGACTTCAGACCCCAAATCTAGTATGATATTTCCCATATTAAAATATCCAGTGTTTGCATTCAACCTTAATTCCCTACTTGTTCTTCTATTTTTATGGACCCGATTAACTGTATTTACCCATTCTTCCCCAACATTACACTTCTATAACATATTTTGTAACACTTGTAGAGATGAATTATCATTTAATATCTTTATAGAAGATACCAAAAAGTTTCTTAATATACTGACCTTTTATGCAGGATGATCTTTGCTGGTCTAATCAAATAACTGGGGCATGTCATACACTAACATATCATCCATTGGTTTTGTTCCTGAATTAGACACAATATTCTCCTTCAAAATATATTTTCTGACTTCTTTTAAGGTCTCCTTCTCTTAGCGCGCATCAAACTTATGTTCAGGTTCTGCATTCTTCCTTACCCACTGGTGTATATCTTGGTTCTTTTTTGCTGCATCATCTCCTGTATTGCCTCCACCTCTAGTAACTATATTTATCTTCTTCACATCCTATTATTTGTTTTCTATAGCAATCCATTGTACATTCTAATTATTTTGGTTCCTCTTTTCATCTATATTTACTAACAGTGTCAGACATTCCTATGTATCATGGTCTGATGCATGACACTACATACATGTCGCAGAGGGAAATGGACAATCTCTTGCATACTGTCCATATTTTTGACAATTATGACAAAGTATTGGTATTCTACCTCCTCCAAATCCTCTTCCTTTACAGACTCCTCCTCGATAGCCTCCTCTGTTACCCAGATTATCTTTGCGCGGTGTATTATACTATAGTGTCTGATTATATTGTGGTGGTGTTGCACACTGTTGTGCGTTGTCATATTGCGGTGGTGCTTGAAAATTTTTCACGTTATTAAATTGTGGTTGTTGTGGAGGTTGTGATGTCATTAATCCATCATGCACCCTATAAGTATATGATGTTCTCTCCTTCATTATTTCCAAAGTTCTACAGTCCTTGTCTTCATGTCTAATTGACTTATCAAAGATACAAAATGTATTCTTCAATATTTTCTTATACTTCTGCATCATGGGACAATGATAAGGATCATGCCCATGCGTCCTTCATATCTCATACCATGGTCCTCCTAAAGATAAAGGATTTGGCATGCCTACTCCTATATACTGCACAAATAATGGACACTCATTCTTATGATGACCTTTTGTCCTGCAAAATTTTTACTAGACATCCTCCCTATTTTCCTTTCCTTTTATTATGTTTCAACTAGAATGTAAGGTTATTCATATCTTCTCTCATCTCTTCCATGGCTAGATATGTATGTTTATATTTATTTTCTTCTAACTTCAGGGCTACTTGCAAGGCCTCATCCTGAATATGGAACTTTTGTTGCCTCAAAGGATACTTCAAGTGTGGAAATAATGAATTAACAAACAAATTTCTATGTTTCATATCGGTAATAGGGAAATTCAACTTACCTTTTAATCTTTTGAACTTTGGGTCAACCTCCCAGACTGATTCTCCTAGATTATGCTTAATCTGTATTATCTCTTTCATAAACTTATCCTCTGAGCTTGGTTCATGAAATTCATTGATCAATGCCTTCTTCATGTTTGCGACAGTTCTGTGTGCTCCCTTTGGATTATTTACTATGAGACCCATATACCAATCCAAAGCGCAACCTTTGTATCTTCATCTGTAATCTGATTGGCTTCCCAAATCTTCTCAAAAATGAAAAAATGCTTTTTTGGGTCCTCTGACCCTTCTCCACAAAACTCAGGTAGCATAATAGTTGGATGTACTCTTTCTATTGTGAATATTTTTGTAATAGCACCTCCACGCGGTGTAGAAACTTGACTGCTACTACCAAAAATACATACACTTGAATTGGACGCTTGTCCAAAAAATATTATACCACTAATCATTTGTTGGTTTATTGGTTCTATGTATTTATATGTCTTAGTCATGCATGGGGTTGTGGGTTCCACACTAATTCAGATTTGGAATGGAGGGCCTTCTTCTGTGTCGAACCCTTGACCTCTGGTTTTCCTCTCATATGTGGCACACATGATTTACTGATTATTCCCCATCACATGAAGATCCTCTACCTCTTCCTCGTCAATGTCCAAGCCCTCTCACTCGAAAACTACCCTCTTCTTACTATTTATCTTATATTGGTAGAGTCGTTTGTAGCACGTCACACCTATTTTCTTTACTATTTCCCTCGTTTTTTCCTCATCCATCATAATGGGGTCAAATTATTCCTTCTTCTGGCCTCTCTGCAGATCCTTCTACATACCTAAAACCTTCCTTAGTGCTTCCCCTAGATCCCTCATGCATGCAAGGTGATATAGATGTCTGATTACATGGTCATCATGTCTTTATCGTCTAATAAGATCTTAATCAACATGTAAAGTGACCTGATATACCTCCCTCTAGGTCCCTTCAAGAAATCTTTCTCTGCAACAGTATATGACTTTGTTGTATCTACCATAACCTGAGTAATAAACCCTAAGATAATACTATCTAACCACAAATCCACTATGTGCATGAATTTATTATTAACCCTTTCAAATCATGCAATATTCTCATTATTCCACTCTACTGGTCTAATAAAATTCATGGGATGAGTATCCTTCAACCTCAATATCCAATCTTTCAACAACTCTGGGAAATAATAGAAAAATGTCTCATGCAAATCAGTGAACACATACCTCTGTAAATACAGGCATGGTGTATACCTGGAACTTATGTTATCTTTCTGTGCAAACTTTAGTTTCTTTATCTCCAACCATCTTTCAATCTCTTGCATCATAGGATTCCATGGCCTTAACATCCCTTTCTATCACTACATTTTTTTCATGGTCCTTCTCATCAAATCCCTTCCAAGTTGTTCTTCTTAATTCCAGCTGGCAACATAACCATTTGTTGGATGTATGGGTTGACCCAGGTTCTACCTTAGTTCTCCAACAAAACCCTAGAAACCATCGGCCCCTCTGGTAAAACAAAAGGAAACATTGGGCACATAGTGCACAGTGCAATCTCACATGAGATGGATTATGGGTGATTACATGACCCAGATGTTTGTAATCGTGGAAGGGATGTTGCTCATGGGGATGTCAAACTTATTACTATTATTCTATTTCAGCATTCATTAGATTTAGCATATCATTATTCAAATCTACCATTCATTTAACCTTAATCATTTATTCTACATAATTATTCTAGTGCGCGTTGTAAATAAACTCTAATAGATGCATTGATTTATCCATTCATTCATCATAAATCACATTAAAGAAATGAAAAACACACATAGAGACACCATATTTTACCATGGTTCACCCCCTGGGCTACGTCCACAAAGATCTTCTTCTTTATTATTCTTCATCAAAGTCTTATGTTGTGCGCATTACATCAAAAGTGAATTTAGAATGCACATAAGTGAGGCGGACCAGTGTCACACCAAGCTCCCCAACTTGCAACCTGACCCTCAATTATACTTCATCCAACTCAACATCACTAGATCTCCTCAGATCATACAACCAAAAATGATTACTTCAAAACTCAGAAATGTTCTCAAAATATACTCTAAACATGCTCAAAAAGATGATCGAATGATACCTCTAGCTACCTCATACATCCTTTATTTAAACTTCAAAAGTGGGTAAAAACCCTTACATTATAATCCAAAACCCTAATTCTAAGTGGAGTCAACTTGTCCACATTCTAACTACCTTTGTGCTAATCCAAAATTCCGTCACTCTGCTTTTCCTTTGTTCTCGTCATGTGTTTCTTCCTTGGTCCATTCCTCCTTGTTTGTTTCATTGTATCTCGAACCTTACCCAAAATAGCATGCTCCAAAATGAATGATCTATTTTCTTGTTCCTTAGCACTTTTTATGCATCCTCCTTTTATATGAGACTTTTATTGTTCTTGAAAGACACTTCACTCCAATTTGGATATAAGTTCTCGCATTTCCAACTTCAACTATGACAAATGGTTCCTTTTCCTCCTTCATGTCTTTTTCGCCAACCATCCAACATCCTATTGTGTTGTTCCCAAAGTTCCATGTGCCCAACAAGTGTGCCCAAGTTCTCCCAAAAAGTGTTTCCAATGGATATATGTGAAATGAATGTATTCTTGGTATATGTACACCCAATGAGTGCATCCCACAATTTTGCTCCATGGATGCTTGTGCCCAAAGGAAATTTTTCTATCTATTGCAATTAATGAAGTGTGGAGTGCCAAACTCCTTAGGTCGATATGTAACCCAATCACTTAATTCTTTAACATCCTATCAAGTTGTATATGCCAATATTGTATATCATGCATCATATTTTCATAGTATATAGGGTCATCTGTCATAACCCCCTCTTAGCCTTCCTCACCAAGTTCCCTTCCAAGCTTCTCTTAGTCCATATAACCAATGTGAGCTACCAAGGTTTGTGGTGCACCTAGTTTGAGCAATGGCACCCAACATGTCCTTGGTGCACCTTTCCATCAAGCAAAGGTTCCAAAAACCAACTCTTGTAGCCATCAATCTTCCATCATGACCATATATGTTAATCAATGACAATTGAGGTGATCATGTGGTGGAGGTGCTTGAATCCATTCAGGGCTAGGTACTTCCACCATTTTTGCTCACTTCTAAGTGAATGAAGGAAGTGAGCTTTCCCTATAAATTTCCAACTTCCACTCACTTAAATAGTAAGGAAAGTGTTCAAGCATGCAAATTGATGGTTTATCTCATCGAGGATTGAAAGGGAATATTCATTGGCGAACACACTATTGTGTGCACATGCCAATAACATCATGATTCAAATTCAAAATTTTGAAAAATCCACCATCTCATGATGATTTAATAAGGTTTTTGGGGTTTGTAGCTTATATCGATGTCTCAACCATTGAAATCGTTCACAAGATAAATTGAGATAATTAATGTATGTAGAGCTTAGTGTTGGCACCACAATGTCAACCCTGTGATCAATATCTAGTGATTAGATAAATTGTGCGCATTTTAGGACTATATTTATGACAATGTGAATATTTTATTGAGTAATCTATTTTTATAGGTAATCTATCTATGGATGAGAAGTCAAAACCCCCACTAAACTGGTGTAATTCAATGAGCGACAGAGGGATAGAAAATATCTCACTTTCTCCTAAGACTAATATGCATTTTCAAAAGTAAATATGAGAAGGAAGAAGGTACATACTTGATTTTGGATGTTTGTCCAATGTATCCAATGGCTTATTGCTTGACCTCTCTATATCTCCATTGATTTATCCCAAACCTGCACAATCATCCAACAAGCAATACGTTTTCTCATTCTTTCATGAAAATATAAATATAAAATTGCATTATTAAAGTCTTAATCTAATAATATCAAGCTAAAATAGATCCACGGAATCTCATAAAATATTCAAAATAGATACATGACCATAGATATTTGGGAGGGGAAAATAATATATATATACATTTATTGAAAGAGAGTAACAACAATGATGAATACCTTGAGATTCACCACTATAATCATAGCTCCAAGACCCAAATTCCTCCTCCTTAGTCCCAAGCCCACTTATATTAAACAAACATGATCTAAAACCATGTCTCGGAAAGATAACCAAGTGAAAGACTAATAGTCCTCACCTAGGTTCAGATCACACTAATGTTGATTCCCAACATTCAACAATGGAATCACACTCAATATAAAGGATTCTTGCTACAAATCAACATCATAAGGATGCTTTCATATGGACCTCCTTCCATTAGCTTTGGGTCTCATACTTATATATTCTTGAGGATCTAATGATAGGTTATATGGCATAATAAAATCTAAAGATATGATTCATGCATGGCTTTCATGCAAGCCTTTTTTCTTTCATAGACTCATTGTGCTCGGTCATCCTCATGGATTTTCCAATTTTCAAATATTTAAAGGATGGCCATGATTTTGTAATGGGAAACCATGATTGACCATGCTAGTTCCAAGGAAAAACATGGTCGATCTCTCTTTTTCCTAGGAAAAAACATGAACTCGATATCTTTTTGATAGTTAAGTGTTCTATGAGAAAAATATTCATGATTTTATAGTATATTTTGGTCTTCTACATCTTCCTTGGCCTATGGTTCCAAATAAAAGTGTAACATATTCCCCCTAATATGTGAGGTCGAAAGAGAAAATAATGTTTGAAATACATTACAATACCAATTGTTGATGAGTGGACTAAGGAGGATCTTTATAGAGAAAGGAACCAAGAAGTACCTACAGGTAAAAATAAACTAATCATATGTAAATCATCCTTGAGGTGAGCGTACCCATGCTCAAATATATCAATAACCACAACCACCAACATAATACACTATGTATCCATGTATTACATAAAATGAAAGACCATGGCCATGAAAAATACATAGTAGATCCATGTCAGAAAATATCATAGCCATGAACAAATACAAAGTGGATCTATGTCATTGTTAAGAACCAAACATCAATATAGCATAGAAAAACCTCAGGAAAAGTACTCAACGCCTTGAAAAAGATATAATTTTAGATAATAAGCCTCTTCGAGGGGGCAACCTCCTTTTACCCCACTTAAATGTTCAAGTACAAGATGA
>ML779739.1:272816-293385 GCA_009831015.1 Picea engelmannii | reverse complement strand
AGAATCAACAACAAGTTCTCCAAATCTTAAAGGACAACCTAACCATGGCACAAAATCGCATGAAACAACAAGCAGATCAACATCGTAGTGAAAGAATTTTTGAGGTAGGGGATTGGGTATTTTTAAGACTACAACCATACAAACATATGTCCCTCAAGCAAGCCAAGAAGGATAATAAATTATCACCAAAGTACGATGGCCCTTATAAGGTGTTGCAAAAGATTAGTACTAGGGCTTAAAAATTGGAGTTGCCTGCATCTTCACGAGGACACCCAGTTTTCCATGTTTCATGCTTAAAGAAGGTTATAGGCGACAAGATCCTAGTTCAAACTATATTTCCAGAACTTGATGATGAAGGAAAAATCATATTGGAGCCTGAAGCCATCACTGACACAAGAATTTTCCAGTTGAGGAATAGATCCATTTCAGAGTATCTCATTAAATGGAGGAAACTACCGGCTGAAGATTCCACTTGGGAAGATGAGTCTTTTATACAAAAGCATCCAGAGTTACTCAAGCATTGGGGACAACACTTGTCTCAAGGGGAGGGGCATGTTAAGCCCTAATATTGGCTCATTGCCCCTTAATTGGGGCATATTATATTAGTAATGTTATTTTATTTATGTCGGCTTTAGGCCATTAGTTGTAATTATACCTCCTAGTCTCCTATATATACCAAGGATACATTTTCATTTTGAATCATCTCGTACTTGAACATTTAAGTGGGGTAAAATGAGGTTGCCCCCTCAAAGAGGCTTATTATCTAAAATCATCTATTTTTCAAGGCGTTGAGTACTTTTTTTGAGGATTTTCTATGCTATATTGATATTTGGTTCTTAACAAACACCTACTTCCTGAGGCATAGATGTGGGAGTGACTATCGCACTAACAGGTGGAATGGAAGAAGCAACTGTGGTTCCTCCAAACACATTGGGTGAAGCAGGAATGGTTCCTCTCATAGTGGATGAACCATTGATGCTTTACATCATGTGAGAATTTATCAAAAAGGAAAAAAGGTCACCAAAAACTGAATTCCACCCAACATAACAAGTAAAGGGTCCAAAGGCTCTATCAAAAGGGGATTAAAATGAAAAGGGGGATTTATGTCAGTGAATTAAATATCTACGTGTTCAACCTCCTTTGAAATTAACATGTGAATCTCAATAACTATGTTTGTGTCATGTCGTGTGGACAATTTCTACCTTATGGATAATGATTCCTCAGTCTAGGAGAAAAATTGCACTGCTTACAAGCGCAGGGAAGAGGTTGGTCAGGAACGATGAAATATGTATTTTAAATGAAAGAATAAAAATTGTATGCCAACTAGACAAAACCACATATCAAACACTAGCACATATACAAGCTCCAACAAACAAGCAATTGACAATCAAATGGACCTTGTAAAAAACAAAATCTTAGGGGAGATGAAGTCCCTAAAAGATGGTTATCAAAGGTGTGAGAGGAAATTATGCTAAACTTCACACAAAAATCACATGAGGCGCAAATACCCTCATGAATATGGGAACCCTACAGGAGAGCTGAAATGGAGATTATAAATGTACCTCAATTATCACAAGCACTTCCGTCTTTCAGTCACCCATGTGGTTCCCTAGGAAAATTCACTAAATTTACCACTTCACAATTGAAAAATGGATGGAATATTTATGGGTTTGGACTACACGTATGGGCAAGGAAATAAATCTCAAAATATTAGAGAGAAGTGTTGCCACTTCACTCCAAAACCCTCCTACACATAATAATCCCACGAACACCAAAATAGGTAAAGAGGGGATATCACTCCACTTGCTCTAGTGCGACCTCATGCTTAACACATTTTTTAGAGGTGAATCATATCCAACACTCCTTGCCAATAATGGGTTTTTACACTCATTAATCAATTCCTAGTTTGGTTATTTGGCCTTGGAGAATGATCTCTCCAACCCTACACCAAGGCCCTAAAACTTAGACTAAAATGTGTTTGTTATAAAGAAAAATTATATTTCTTTCTATATTAATGTTTCTTTTAGGTCTGTTGTTTACTGAAGGTATGGAATGAACTTTGGTGAAGTTGTTGACTCTTTAAATTAAGTGAATTTATTAAGGTGATAAAAAATGCAAGAGAATAAAAAAATTTAGTTTTTGTTCAATGAACACTATGTAACTAAAAGAGAGCAAGAGGTTTCTCTTTTTTCTCACTTTTCAAATAAATATGGAGCAATCACTCCTAAATAAACAACCAAAATAGTTTTTTTGCAATAATTTTCAGATCCCCAAAATCAAACCAACTCCAACACACAACTTTTAGCTAAAAGATCACTAAATGCCTAAAGAATGATATGCAAAGATATAATATAATTCATTTTAACCTTTTCACAATTCTAATGATGTAAGAGTGAAAATACCTAATATCATTAAGCAATGATATGCAATTATTTTTAACCCTTTTTTAATTCAAATGAGATAAAAATGAAAAATCTAAGATGATAAACAAATCTAATGTAATTTCATTTTAAACTCTTTCCTGATTCAAATGAGAAAAAAATGAAAAATCTAATATGATAAACAAATCTAATGTAATCTCATTTTAAACTCTTTCCTGATTCAAATGAGCTAAAATGAAAATACCTAAGGTGCATAGGCTAGTCAATTATCACCAACAAATTTTCAAAAGAGGAGAAATACTCAATCAAATAGGTATAAATTGAGAAAAACAAACACCTACAAGACTTGGAAACACCTAATTTTGCAACAACAAGTGACCAAAGATGTATCGTTGTGGTTTCTTGTGAAACAATTCGCAAGCAGAGCTTGGGGCTTGGGCCATGGGCTTTCTAAAGAGAAATCGCGATTGATTGTGTTCATTCCTAGGAATAGTTGTGAGCATGGGGAAAACTAGGGAATTTTAGTATATTAATCGCCCCAAACTTGATCAAATAGGCATGCAAACACTCAGGATTTACTTGTGCACATAACATAGTCAATATAATCTTATTGAAATGAAAAGGAGAAAAAAATCACTTGGGAAAACTAAGTAAAGACCTCTAATTTCTCTCCCCAATGGAGTTTCCGACTCTATTATAGGGTAATCTACCTAGAGATAAGCAGTCAAAAATGCCATTGAATGGGTGTAATTCAATGATAGACAGAGGGATATACAATATCTTACTTTTTCCTAAGACTAACATGCATTTTCAAAAGTAAATATGTGAAGGAAAAAGGTGCATACCCATTTCCAAGTGTTTGTCCAATGTATCCAATGGCTTATGCTTGACCTCACTATATTTCCATTGATTCACCCTGAACCTCCACAATCATCCACCAAGAAATACCTTTCTCATTCTTTCATAAAATGATAAATATAAACTTGCATGATTAAATTCTTAATCTAATAATCTCAAGCTAAACTAGATCCACGAAAATGCATAAAAGATGCAAAAGAGATACATAAACATAGATATTTGGGAAGGGGAAAGAATATATATCTATATTTGTTGAAAGAGATTAATAACAATGATGATTATCTTGAGATTCACCATTGTACTCATAGCTCCAAGACCCAAATTCCTCCTCATTTGTCCCAAGTCCACCTCCATCGAATAAGCATGATATGAAATCATATCTCGGTAAGATAACCAACTGTCCTCACCTAGGTTCATATCACACTAATGTTGATTCCCAACATTCAACAATGGTATCACACTCGAGACAAAATATTCTTTCTACAAATCACCAAAATAAGTATGCTTGCATATGGACCTCCTTCCCTTAGCTTTGTCTCTACTTATAGATTCTTGAACAGCTAATGATAGGTTGCATGGCATGCAAAAATATAAATATATGATCCATGCATGGATTTCATGTGGACCTTTTGGATTTCATAAACTAGTTGTTCTTAGTTGTACTTATGACTTTTTTCTTCCCAAATATTTAAGGTACAATTACACATTTTGTATTGGGAAACTAGGAACGACTACACCTTTTCCAAGGAAAAACACAATTGACCACCCCTTTTCCTAGGAAAAAGCACAACCTCAATATCTTTTTGTTATTTAAGTGTTTTGTGAGAAAAATATTTGTTATTTGATAGTATATTTTTGTCTTCTACATCTACCTTGGCAAATAAAAGTGTAACAATTATGTTTTATCAAGTCACCCATTTTTCAATGCTTGGGTACCGATACATTGGAAAACTATTCATTTGATAAACACTTAGCTTTTCATTTTTGTAGAGAATTCCCTTTGATAGTCATTTGAATGAGAAGTCATCAAACACTTGCAAACCTCTACCCATTCCCCGGGCATTTCAGTTGAGTCCCAACTATGGACCTTAGAAACCATGCCTTTGAATCACTCTAGGTAATTTGGGACTTTAACCACAAAATATGGCATTTCATGCTTAGAAATTTTAGTTCATACTTCAAAGCGTTCACTTACCATTTCAGGGTGTGGGTCAGAACCTCATAAATAGTGAAAAATCAAGGAATCGTTTTGTTTGATTGATTTATTAATGAGATCTATGGTTGAAATAGTCCCACACACATCACAGGCATGTACCTTATCAGTGTGCGTTGCTATGAACATTTTAGATATTTCTCATAAGGACTATATCAATGGATTGGGTGTACTTGTGCATGTTTGAGGAAGAGTATAAATCATGACCTCAAAGTTCCATGAACATATAAGATTTCCCCACAATATCTATCTATGGTGGAAAATCATTCACACAAAATAAAGAGAGCCAAAGAAGGAGGTATCCAAAGTTCCATGAAAAACCTATCTCTTATCCATTGGATGCAACCAATGACCATGAATAAATTAGGTAGATATTTAAGTCTTTTGAGAAAGTGATCACCAATTTCTATGAATTGTTAGGATCATCCCAAGAATAATAGATGAATAGTCCATGATCCATTAGTAAGGGATATTCCTACTATTGAATAATATCATGACATTGAAATAATAAGTGATAACCAATGGGGATGTATATTCCAAAGCTCCCCATAAAATCAATAGGTGAGACATGGCCAATCCTTTTCAGTGATTTTTGGGTCTAATACAATTCCCACAATTAATAAGGAGATCCCATATTAAGGGCCACATGAGTTCAAGATTTTCAAAATTAAAGAATACTAATGAGGGTGTTGTCCCTATAATTTGAAGAATTCCATAAGATAATTTTAAGGTTTGTAGAATAAATAAAATTGTTCAATGTCTTGTGATTCAATTCTTGGAACCATCATTTTCTAGCACCATTAAAAACAACAAATAAAATTTCCATCTAGGTCTCATATTTTGGATGAGTAAGTCATATATCTAACCCTCTATTTGAATTTTTAGTCTCTAAGAAGCTGAAAACTGTGAATTATGTTGACATTCAAAAAGTTCACCTTTAGGTTTTGGGTGACTCCTCCACTTGGTATTCTTATCATCTCTTTGACCCAAGTGACACATCCTTTTCAAAATTGCCTCCTTTGTTGGATAGTTATGCTCGATTAACCATCCCTGCATTAAAATATTTCTCTATTAAAATTTTATGGGGTTGGCCTTTGGTTAGTTTGTGAACAAGGATAAAGTCACTCTATATTGGTTGTAATGAATATCATATCATGTTGTCCCAAATGTCTTCCCTTTCCTTTATTTTGTGGCTCTATGTGCACAAAATTACATCCTAACTACAACCTTTTTCATATCTATAGATAAGTCCAAAATCAATTTCAATGACACTACTAAATCCTCTATGTTAGGTACCAAGATGGGTACAAAATATTTATTCTTTTAGAGACAAAGAAATGAGTGTTTCAAGCTCGATGAATCCCAAAGGGATACTCTACCAAAATATATATCACAAAAGAACATTCTCTTGTTTAACAAGTCCCCTCCCCACAAAATCAAAGACTACCTAAAATGGGTTGAGAAATCAATTTAAAACCTTCCCTTTATGTTGGGGTGTGAAGATGAGAAAACTATGGAAACCTCCATGTTGGCTATCCTATATTCATGGTCCATTAAGAAAAATCCTATATTTTAGGTATGTTGAAGCTATATCTAGTTCAATAAGGGAGTATTTAACAAACTTTGAGACAAATAATATACTTAGGTTCCCTACCTATCTCTTTTAATTGTAAAATTTATATTAATCATATTTCTTACTACATATGGGATTGGACAATGCATATGAGAGTGGAGGAAGAAATCAATGTTGTGATTGGTTGCTTATGGTTAGGGCATATCCAAACATGAAAGGGTGTGCTGATTTTGTAAATAAATTAATGATTTTTTTAATTACTAATAATATGCATGAAAGAATCCTAAATGAAATAAAACCCTACTTATAATTGGGAACAACAATAAGAAAGGTAGATTGTTTCCTTGGAAAATACTTCACCATGATCTGAATATACAGATTTGACCTTGCTCCCTACAATATTTATGATGTGGACCCTAAGATATTTTTTTTAGTATATATCAAGAAGATCTCCCAAGTAGAGGACAAATATTTCCTGGGATTTAAGAAGATTGGGTATCTTATTTACCTTATTTATCTAGGGGGTTATGCCTTCACTCATTCTAGGCGAAGTCAGGAGGTAGTCAAGATTATATCCTTATATTTTCTCCCATATCAACATGGAAGTATGAGCCTCATTTATCCATATCTGAAGCTAAGTGAAACAAAATTATGGGGCCCAAAGATCATGAGAGCATGTCAAATACTAAGAAACTAGCAAACAGGGGATCTTGGCTTGAAGTGCAATAAATCGTGACCTCCAAGAAGTAGAATTTGGAGGAATTAATGACATTAGCCTTCCTACCAACTGTTGGGTTAAGTCTCTCAATTCTCTTCTTGGGCTGACTCGGGTTCGGATCTCAACAGGTTTCCAACAAAATCCTCTAAAACTATCGGCCCTCATGGTAAATGAGAAGGCAACATCGCGCACAGACTGCACCAAGAAGTCTCACCCAAGATAGATTTATGGGTGACTACAATACTCAAGTGTTTGTGGTCTAGGAATGAGTGGGGATATGTGGGGTTTTTCTTACTTCTTCATGCATTAATCTTGTTATTCATTCAATTGTTTCTAGGATTCATTCATATTTAGCCTCGTGCATGCATTCTAATACATCTAGATAATCATTCATTCATAAGATATCCATTAACAGAAAGTAAGAATTCAATAAACATCACCTAGAACACAGGTTTTACCGTGGTTCACCCCCTCCTGAGCTACGTCCACAAATATTTGGCTTCTCTACTCTTTTTATTTAGTCTTCTGCAAAATCTAGCCCTATGTGCATTACATATTCAATCATGCAATCATGATGAGGTTCAATAACCTCTATGAGGTGGACTAGATCACACCGGGATCCTCATCCTTTGACCTAACCATCAAAATCTAGCTTACTTGACTCTTCTACCACCTTATTACAATCATAGTAACCATCATTAACTCATCGAACTTCTAACCTAGACCTCCTAGGTTCTTATTTATACTATTTTGCAGGCTTATATTCATTACAATATTTATCAAAAACCCTAACCCTATAATGGTTAGGATTTCTTGCCTGCACACCACGTTGCTTTTCCTCTTGCATGATTATTTTCCTTCTTTTTTTCCATGCTGCTTTCTTGGCATCTGTTCCGCACGCTCTAAAATTAGGTATTTCCCAAAATAGCTCTTTTCTCCAAAAATACGATTGCGCCCGAAATATCCTTCCTTCTCAAAATAGGCCTACACCCAACACTGACATGTGTCTCATCCCGATCCACTCAGGTGGTGAGCGCTCCTTGAACTTCCCTCTCCAAACTGTGGATCTTTTCTACTAGTTCCTTTCCTTTTTCTCTCATTTGCGTATCTTTTCCTGTTAGAGCCTCTATTTTCTGCGTTTTTTTATGTTCCTTGAGAGACTATGTGGTGTCATGATGATCCTAAGCCATTCTTGTCTTTTCCTCCTCCAGTTTCACAATTATTTCCATTGCTTTCTCTTGGACAGGTTCTAACTCAGCTTGTCTTTCTTGCTTCTATGTTTGCTATGTTTTCAACTATGTCTGTAGAGTCTTCATTTCTTGAGTTCCCTTCAAGTGCTCTGTGATGCTCATTGTTTTATGTTGTTTCTTTAGCTCTTGTATGGAATTGTTGATTATCTCCTCTTCCTGGTCCCATTGTTAGACCTTTTTCGTCTTCTTCCAAGATAGTCCATATCTATGATGTTATCTCAAATAACTCTTCTACTTCCCTTGCTTATTTATCCATCTCAGTGATCTGAAGTGTAGAATGTTGTTCTCTCTGTTAAGAGACTTCAGGAGGAGTCATAGGATTGAGACTTTATTTGAGCTCCTCAATTTCCTACTTATATTTGTCAATTGTTTGTGATATCATGTTGATCTTCTCCTCTACACTCCTCTAAGGTGTTTGCATGTTGTCTAGGATGAAATCATAAACTCTTGTTAATACTTTTTATATTTTATCTTTGCATTATTTCTCCTCCTCTTTCTCTGAGGTCAGTTGGTCACATGTGATTTGTATCACTTCAATGACTCCTTTACCCACCTCCAAGTTTGTTGCATCCGCGCGGGCCCTGGATTGCACTTCTTGCATTACGTTGGCCTGGAGTTTGTATAGTTCCTTAGTGGGTATTCATGTCATGAAAACTTCCAATTGTTCCACGTCCCTATTGAGAACTCAACACACCCTAAAAGCCTCATCAAATTTTGTCACTTTTTGGGTACCACTTGTTTTCTTCATTTGCATGACTCGATTTCATTTTTGGGAATTGGTTTATCTCTGTTCGTTTTCATCTCTCTTATCACCTAGTCAAGTTTTTTGAACTTGTGAAACCTCAAGTCTAAAAGAATTGCTATAACCTAGGTCTTCACCCCTACCCCTCCTCTCTAACGTTTCAAAATTCCCTCATCAACTTTTTCCCTTCTAATTGGTTAAGTCGGTTTCCCTTACCTAGTGACTTGGTCTTTTATCGTTTCTTTCCTTATTGAGTCTTCACGCATTTTAGTTCTATTTTTATTGAAGGATAATTGCATGTCATGTTTTGGTTCACATGCTTTTCATCACGTTTTTCATTGGTTGAGCTCACATCAAGTCGAACAAGTATTTTTTGTATGCACAGGGAGCGCCCGTGAAAAAAAACGCAAAAGTTCAGAGAAGTCATTTTTGGGCTGGGATTATAAAACCAGACAAGCTACATTTTCAGACGGTAGAGATATAACAAGAAGATAAAGATAAACGAATCTCTTCCATTTGAGGGTTGAGAACACCTCAGAGTTTAACAACAAAGCATTGGAAAATTCACTCTACAACTTTGGCGTTCAAGCATATGAACTTGTCATTATCCCAAAAATCTTGAACCCCGAAGCGTCGAAGTACTGAAGCTCCAAAGTGTCAGAGTGGGGCCTTCACTGTCACGTAACTTTGTGACTTCTCTCTTCGGGAGATTCCAAACCAGAGCAAGCACAGAGCTCCAAAGTTTCAAAGTGTCGAATTTTCAGAGACTCGTGGCATTCATCCGTGGAGACATGTACCAGTCGTCAGTTGGGATGCATGGCATTCATTTGTTAAGATACGTGGCACTCATTTTAATTCTTTGGGTCCCATCATTCACCCATATCCAGCTGACACATGTCACTCTTATTTTATTGACACGACAGTCATTATGACATCACTGCCATGTCACTTTGCAGGTCCGGCATTCGAGAGATTTCCATGTTTCACAATCCAAGAGTCCTAAAGCCTGAACTCCCAGAGACACACGGGACCCATCAATATTGACACATGGCACTCATATGTCACAGTTTGTGGCGTTCATCTGTGGAGCCACATGCCTTCCATCTAGCACTTCCACGTGGCACCCATTTCTGGTCATTGGCGCCCATCATCCGCTCATTTCTAAGGGACATGTTTTGCTCGCCTTATGTGAAACATCAACATCCGTGAATGACATCAGGCCACCACGTCACTTCGTGAGTTCTCTCTTTGGGAGTTTCCAATCCAAAGAAAGAATAGTTATCTGAAGTGTCAAACTCCCATAGTATTTAATGTTAAACACATACTAAGCATGAGTTAATTAGTGATAAGCACTGGCTAATCACTCTGCGAGATCACTGCTCCAGGAGGATTTCATGCTTTACATCCAGAAACTCTCGAATGTCAAATTGTCGAAATGTCAAAGTAACGAGAGACTCCCACGTCACTCCGGCCTCGTACTAATCCAGGAGAACTTCATGCTTCACAATCCAAAACTCCCAAACCCTGAAGTGTCGAAGCACGTGGAAACCATCAGTCGAGACATGTGGCACACTCATCAGTCGAGACACGTTGTACACTCATCAGTCATGATGCGTGGCACTCATTCTAGGTCATTTGGTTGAGTCATTTTCCCATTTCCACGTGTCACCCTTCTTTCCATGCCACGTCAGCAATATGACATCTAGCCACCACGTCAAATTCGGGAGATCGTCCTTCGGGGGATTTCTAGGTATAACATTCAGAAGATCCTGAGCTCCAAAATGTTGAAGTGACGAGAGACTGCTATGTCATTTCGAGAGAAAGTAACTTTAGGATATATTCATGCTCCGGGTTCAAAATCTCTCGAGCTCCAAGAAATTTGCGCTATCGCTAAGTATGGCTAGGGAGGTTATAATATGGCAGATGGATAGAATCTTTAGCAGGGGTGCTAAAATAGCAAGGTTACCCAGATTGTAGATTACAACGCGATCAACAGTCACACTTCATTGTGGGGACGGAAAATGCTTGAATGTTAATTTTCCAGAGTGGTCCCACAATTGAAACCATGGTATAGCGTATGGGGTACCTGGAAGCTTATGGTGGATTTCGGGGGTTGTATAGGTGTGGACCCAAACCACCCTAAAAAACTTCTGCAATCACGTGCTTATATGATGTTAGGTCACCATGTCACTCAGGGATATTTTCACATTGCACATCTAGTTGTCTCCAGTGGCCTCCAACAGCGCACGTGCACACTACGATCAACTCAGAACTCACCCTTGTCACTTCGAATCAGTCTCTACCATAGTTACAGTTCATCCAGTGCATGAATTAGGTCAGTCTCAGAGACAGTAGCAGTTTTTAGTTAATCAATTTTAGAATCGTTTTAGATTAAATTAATAAGTCATCTTATATGTGTGATAAATGCCACTCTTTTTTATTAAGTCAAGTGTGAAGTATACATTGTTGTACTCCAACAGTGTTCTAGTCAAGTTAATTAGTCGTTCTACAATTGTTACCGTAGAGTTAAGTCTCATTCCCAGATGGACGAGAGCCTCTGCAACTCTGATAAATATGCAGTCTCTGTATGTTTAAGAGGTCGATGGTTTTTGCAAACACCCTCATTTATGGATTTGTAAAGAACTATTTCGGATCTACCTTAATTGAGAAGTCATGTTTAGGACCAGAGACAAGTTTCTGTTTTTTCATCAAAATCATGTGTGATTGGATCTAAGGAAGAATTATTTCTTACTTTACCTCATGGATGGATGTTGTAATGAGTAAGAGCCTCTGAATCTGTTGATAAGTTATCTGATTCGATATTTTTATAGTTCTTGTCTCTAATGATGGAAAGTAAATTGTTGTGTTAAATGTGTGGTTAATGATTAGAGCAAAGGAAACTACTTTTCTTGTCATCATTTATTGCATGTATGTTTTATTCTAATAATGTATCCCAGTCAATAATTGGAATACCAGCAGGTTCATGTATTAGTACTAGGCTTGTTGTGGGTGTAAGAATCATTGTCTGCATGCTAGAGTATGAGGGTTATCCCAACCTCAATCTTCTTCAATAGTTAATCCTTTTCCCATTTTTCTACCCAGTTGGTTTATACCGGCATATATATTGTATGAGAACCACCTTTAAGAGAAAACATAAGAAGAGAACGTCCAAACTGAAGGAGGATTTTCACTAGAAGATATCCTATAAATCACTATGTAAATACCATTGATTAATTTGGTTGGATCGAGAGATACGGAGAACCATTCCACCATTAAACATTGCAGAGTCTAATTGGGCTTCGATGGTAGGTTTGGTTCCTACTATTGAGTTATATGGATTTAGGACCCCTCAATAGAATTGGCACTAGAAGGAGGGCCTGAAGAATGAATGGCTGACAATATTTTTGATATAATATTTCGCACAGCTTGTAGATTCAAAAAAACCCACATGCATGGCTAGTCATTCTCAAGACAACCCACACACACTGAGAACTCCTGAAATGAGTAAATCACCCCAGAAAGAGGAAGAAAACTTATTCCCTGAAATACCTTACACTCTTCCCCACAAGGATTTGAACCATTTCATAAGAATCACAATATCTTAAACCTAACAAATCAGAGCACTACACTTAGCTCTGTTACTTCCTCGTAGAAAACAAGTAAGAAGACCAATTGTTGACACCCCCGATTAGGTTTTTGTTCACACAGTAGAAGACCTTATAGATTTCTCCCTCACCAAAATCGAACATCCTCTTAATCTAATCCTCGAAACCTCAGTCGATAACTGCTCCAAGCCCAACGATTTTTTCGACGATGAAGAGTTTAATTCAGAACGCTTAGTTTTGGGATCGGACGACATGGAACAATGATCATAATGAAGAAAGGGGAAAACCACCTCATAATAATCAATCGTGTTTGGCTAGAGATGCTCTGTCCATCCTCGGACGAGTACATAACCTTCCCCGACATCCAGAAAAGTTACTCCCTAAATTTGACCCTGAAACCTCAGGATTGCCTAAAGACCATATCAAAAAATTCATACTAGCTATCAGACTGATGAATGTCCAACATGAAGACTTAGTATGAATGATTTTCCCCTATACTTTTGAGAATTCATCCTCCACGTGGTATTTCAACTTATTTGTAGGGTCCATAACTAGCTAGACAAAGTTTCAAAAAGATTTTCTAGATAAATTTTCAAAAGAAACCACTACATGAGATTTGATGGCTGAGTTGTTCATCACCACCATGAGTTCAAAGGAGAAAAATAAGACTTAAATCAATGATTCACCGGTATCCTAAACAAATTTCAACCCGAAGCTAAACCCACTCAAGAGTTGCAAATCGAAGTGTATGTTAATGCTGTCCCAACTTCTATTTATATGTTTGTGAAGAGGGTTGTCAAAACAACCTTAGCTAAGAATTTTGAAGAAGCGAAAACAATAGAGTTCCAAATGAAGGGATGTAAAAAAGGTCAAGTCTCATTAGTTAAGAAGTAAGTTCAACCTCCTCTTAGGAGAGGACTCCCCTTGACTAGACCTGTAGGGAAACAAACAAAACAAGGTCCTAAAAAAGGAAGTGAAGACATAGAATACCTACAACACATGGTTAAGAAGTTCTCAAACACAATCATAGATATGAAAAGAAGTGCAGGGGAGGGAAACCAGGGCTAGAGGCCCTATAAACCATTTTTTAAAAGAAATATGTCGCTCAAATCGATTGCACCTACCCTAGACAACTTAAACATCAACCTAGGAAATGTAGCGTTGGCTCGTTTTGTACCTATCACCGAGAGAAACATTATGAAAGAGACTACCCAAAATGGGTACATGCCATGAAATTGATGGCCAACTGGTTTCTAGATGAGGTTTCCCTAATCGAACAATCAAGCATCTCAGTTATGAATATGGTTTATCAAGAAGAAGTTGATCCACGAGAAGAAACAATCGTGCTGATATGGGACCCTGACCTACCAGTTCCTTCCGATGATCTATTTGAGGTTCAAGAACCACCCGCAGAGGTCTTGGCTATGAAAACATGAAGTAGGGGTCAAACTGTCTCAAATGACCTTACTATGTCCCAAAATTCAGGAGGAAAGTCGACGTCCAATCACCCTAAATCACCTTTTGTCTCCCAAAAAAATCGTATAGACATCCATACACGAGAATCACCCAAGCTAGACTACAACATAGTGGAAGATTTCAAAAAGTTAAAGGCAAATATATCAGTCATGGACATGTGTAGAATCCCTTATCAAAATGAATTTATGTTACAAGCCTTGAATTCAATAGAAAATCCTATAAAAAGCACTGATCAAGGAGAAAATCTAGCTCCCATAGACCTAAGAAATAAACCAACTGTAAATGCTTGCTCTGAGGATAAGAAAGAAAATCCTTTTTTCCCACCGTTCCTTTTGACATTTGAACTTTTCAACAGAAACCTCCATAATTGTTTGGTTGACTCAAGAGAATCCTCTAATGTTATGCCATTGTCTATATGCAAGAAATTAAATGCAAACCCTCTCAAAATTGATAAACATGTGATACAAATAGACAGAACCCAGGTGAAGGTTATGGGAGAGCTCAAAGACGTAATGATCAGAATGGAAACACACCCTAAATTTTTTCAGGTGATTGACATCACCATAGTAGATATCACAGAAGCTTATGGATTGTTACTTAGCCAAGATTGGTCCAAGAAGTTAAATGGATACTTTAGTACAGACTGGGCTCACCCTTGGTTTTGGCCCTTGACCAATTTTTGAGGATCCTTGGTCATGTTTGACCTAATTTTGGTACTTCGAAAAGCTGTCGAAGGCAGAGCGCAAGACGAAGAGGAGATCGTGGGATCTCAACCCCTTTTAGGGCCCTTTTTTGGATTCGATATTATGTAATGGGTATGGGATCTTGGACCATGGGTTTACCCATGCTTAGGCCTATTTGGTATGTATAAATAGATGTTAAGGCGATGTAGTGAGTAGGGATGGATAAGTGCTAGAGTTGGATCTAGGTGTTCAAGAGTGGTAACTACTTTGTGCATGTTATGCGAGACTTGCAGAGGTAAGTGCAAGTCATTGTAAGATATTGTGGAAGGTTGTGTGCTTAGATATACTCGAGGAAGGAGGATCTAGTGAGCTGCGCAAATCCCCTGTTCTCTGCGGAGTAGGGTTTTTTAGGCTTTGTGCATGTAACTGATTAAAGAATCTAATAAAAAAGACAAAGAGTTGGTGGACGTAGCCCCAGGGTGGGGGTGAACCACATACATGTTGTGTTTCTTTTCTTTGTGTGATGTGTTGATGTGTTTATATGTTAATGTGCTTAGTGCTTCAATATAGATGAATGGTAGATAGATATGTTAATGCTATGTTCTTAATAGTATGGATCTTACCTATGTGAATATGCTTAGTGCTTAAATACCTTAGATCTGAATGAATATTGTGATACTCTGTAACTAGGGTTTAACCGCGTTGTAACTAAGACTGGATATTGATGAATGTTAATTACTGAGTTCTCTATTAAGTGTTAGAATCACATATTTGTGTCCCAGATAAGGTTGCAAACATCCGAGTCCTACAACCACCCCTGCCTCTACCTCGGGTGAGACTTCATCTACTTCAAAGGTGTTTCTGAAAGGGTCGGTAGTTAGGGTTTTGTTGGTGCGATGTTGTAGCATTGAACCCTGGGTTTGTCCCCATGCCAACAAATGGTTCTGTTGTCGGGGCCTGAAACTGTGATTGCTGGAAACTAAAGAAAAAGAAGCTTTGTGCGAAGATCTGACCTGAAATAGTGAAAGCTCTGTAAATTGACTATCTCTCTAGTGCACTTGATCTATGAAGATCTGTGCCAAGAAGGGTCATATCTGAAGAAAAGAGGTAATATCTCTAAGCTATGTGCTCTGATAAAGGTAAGAATAGTGAAAAGCTTTAGATCTGGAAGCTTTGTGCTTTGTTGAAGATAAGATTAGTGGAAATTTTTGTTTCTAAAGTATGGATCTAGGTATGTTTGATAAGATTTTTCCTAGATTGAAAAATAGGACACTGATAGATGAAAGAAGATTTGATATGAGTAGATATGATAAGAATAGTGAAAGATATGTTATACCTATGCATAGAGAGAATGTTTGGATTAACAAATGGATGTAGGATCCTAGAAAGAATTTTTTGTAGGTTATCTACCATGATCCTAGTGCACAGTACAGGAAGGGATGGGGATCATTTAAGAGAAAGAGAGGATTAACTCTTTGTTATAGTTGTAGAAAACCAGGACATATTGCTAAGGAATGCCCTGGAAGAAGACCTAGTTGCCTCTGTTGCAAAGTTATGGACCATGAAGTTTTGGATTTCCCTAGAGTGATTTTCAATATTGAAAGGATGAATATGAGACAAGGACACCACAAGAAAGGTCAAGAAACTGATATTATGACAAAACCCCAGAAAGAATCAGAAAAAGTATTGCTACAGATGAAAGAAACCCTGGTTGACCACCGACATATCAGCTTACCAGAGATATTCAAAGGAAAAGAATGCATTGAAGTAAGAATAGGAGACTTCAACATTGACTGTGTTCTGGATGAGGAAACACAAGTGAATATTATGACAGAAAGAACTTGGGAAATTCTAGGAAAGCCTGCTATGATTCCTTCATTGGGAGGAATAGGATTATTCAGAGGAAAACTGATAACCCTGTGTGGAAGACTTACCCATATATCTATGACTTCTCACGGAACTTCGACGAAGGAAGAATTTGAAGTTGTTAAATTTATTGAGAACAATGCTCCATTTTCTATGTTACTAGGAAAACCTTGGATTGAAGGAGATCAGACCAGAAGGAAAGAAAAAGAAATCTTAGAGCAGAAGAAGCAAGAGTTAAAAGATTTCATGACTAGGAGGATCGCACAATTGATTGAAGAACAGTAGAAGAAAGCGAAGCTATTTAAAACCAGAGACTTGGATTTCGAAGTAGGAATAACACTAGAAGACCCGCAGAATACTGAAGTACCTATTCCAAATATAGATGAAGTATTACACCTTATTTCTAGGAAAGAATCTCAACAGCGTGAAGTTACTCTGCCAAAAGAAGATAAGAATCAAAATGGAAAAAGGAATACCGAGATGAAACTCACTGGAAAGAAGGCCCAAAAACTAATTAAGATGAGACCTAAGACCGAAAAGTTATAGAAAGTTCTAGAGGGAAATTTGCTGAAGGAAAATTTTCAAAATTGGAACTTCGTCGGGATATCAGAACAGCGTCACATGGAACTTTGCCATGGCAATGAAATGTAGCCATTAGGAACAGTATAACCATTAGACTGACAGCCCGAATCGGTAGAAAGGCATTTATGATCAGAAATTTCACCACTAGACCATTGGGACCACGCCATAACAGACATAACTGAGTTAATGAAGTCTTCTCACCCGTTGCAAGAGATTTGTTTCCAAGTTATCTATTTATCCCGTCGCGCCACACAACAAGAAAACTTTTGCTAACCGTGAATTTGAATCCACAGACTAGTTTATTTCGAACAATGATCATCGTGCTATTTCCATCCATCCTATTGCATTGAATAGTTACTATTCGAACACGAGATATTCAACCACGAGCATGCATGTCGGATGAGCTTAGCATTGCAAGAAAAATTGTCGAAGAAGTTCTCATTGACCTAATGACTAAAAGAGTAATGTCTGAAAGAGCAATGTCTACAAGTATTCAAGCATCATCGATGAGAGGAGTGCAAGCATCTCCATTGACTACTCGTGGAGACAGATCATCCCGACCATCAGGGAAAAAGAGAACCAAACACAGAGATGACCTAGAAAATGTGAAGTTGGTCCTGAACATATTTCTCGATTACATCCCTCCTCTCACCAGCACGGTGAGTCGAGATAGCGTTCCAAGATATTTCGAGTACTCCATGGTTATTGTGTACCTCACGAAGGGGATACACGTAGTTCGCATTTAGCAGGACAAGATCGCAAATTTGAAGTTCAATGACTTCAAACTCAGAGATTGCAAGAACTATAGCATGCTCACCCCGTACAAATACTTGACCTAGAAAAAGGGGAAGAACTCAAAGATCATCCCCCAACCATGGAAAATGAACCTCGCACAGTCCACCCTGCTAAATGTAATTAAAATCCCACACTTCGGAAGGCACCAGGAAGTGAACGCCTATGTCAAGCTATTACTCTCATGTTACCATGGTAGTTACTTATGGCTATACCGCCGCATTATAGTCGATCTGACGCTAATCCATAGGATCACCGGATTAAGTATGTAAGGACCCGACCCGTAGGAGTTCTATCCAGGAAAATCCACAGATCGCACACTAGCACAAAAGATCAAGGATACATACGATGATGTTAAAAAGGGGACGTGAGGATACAAGGTAGCCTCCATACAGAATGTTACAGTGTGCCTAGCCTACTAGCTAATAGACATAAAGTTATTAAGGAATAACAAACCTATGCAAGTCACAGGCTTTGTCATTGACCTCACAGGGAAGTGTGTGGAAGGCCTATAGATGAACTGGGTGAAGTACCTAGTTAATCGGCTAGAACTAGACTGTCGTGAAGAACAGGATCAGGGCTACAAGTTTCACTTTAGTTGGCTCCTGATCCTCATTGCCTTTGTTTCCTAGGAGATGCCAGAAGGTGCGACCTTTCTAGATATTGAACTGTTCGAGCCGCTTGCTTCAAAGTTCACCACACTCTGGTACTCGAGTGATATGAACAAACAGTGGCATTTGAACATTGTTTTTCATAAATATTACCTTCAGCTGAAGAGATCCATCGAAGTTGAACCTCGCATGACTCTAAACACCCTACAAAGGTTCTGACCCCTGATGAATTTTTGTGCATATCGGCACTTCATCTACATAACAGCGTGAGTCGATGATTATAAGGAGTAGCTTCAGTCATACTACAAACTCACGGAAGAAGACCTGGAGGATATCACTAAGGACTAGTCTGTAGACCTCCTTATTCCTGCAGACCCTGCAGAGATGTCTAACCCTGACAACCCAGAGACCACACATAAATAACATGATACACTCAGGCCCAGCAGAACAAAGAAGACTGAAGAGGTCAAAGATTTAAGCAGCGCCTCAGGAAAGACTACTTCAGTATCACCTGACTGAGGGGGTGATGATGAAGTAGAAGAGATATGGCAAGGGAGATGAACAGAAGCAAGGAGAAGTAACATCGCCTAGATATGAGGTTGATCCCTTGAGGAAGAGGAAGGTTTTTCCCCTGAAACCTTCTTCCCATAAGAAATCGAAAGCCACCCTAACCAAGATGAAGAATGTGCTTACTGTCGATGATTTTGACTTCATCATCACAACTCTAAATGACGCTTCACTGGAAATCATGGAGAAACAAGAATCCAAGCAGGAGGAAATGTAAGATAAAATTAAGGTCAAACTCTGAGGGGCATAGAAGGCCCTTCAGTTCAGTCGTGCAGGCTCCACTGCACCCCTGCCATAAAGAGAACCAGAGCTGGGAGATGAGCCAGCCCAACTCCACCGACTAGCTGATGTGGTCAAATTTCACCTTCGTTGCACTCAAGAAGAAACAGAACAGTCCACCCAGGCCTTGAAGCAAGTGCAAGGTGTAATCATAGAACAACGCAAAGTTATAGAACAAGAGAAGGTTGCTCTCTAGGCAAAGTTTGAAGAAGAGAAATTACAGATGCAACAAGAAAAAGAAAACTTGCTCGCAGAGCAACTCGAAAGTGAAGGAAGCAATCAGTGGAGCACTCCACTCTGTGATAGGCTTAGAGACACAAGAATAATACTAAGTCACGCATCAAGTAGAGCAGCTTGCAGAAGCTATCTAGTAGCTACAAGAACGAATAGTAGACTTAGAGCTCCACATAGTGCCCAGCACCCCATAGGATGTGAGGGATCAAAGAGAAGCAACTGCTCGAAGCACAGTTGAGCGAATCAAATACCTCACCATGGAATGTAAGAAACTCGTTGATCACAATGCCCAAACCTATGAGCAACTCACTGAGAATCCATAACTGAAGGCACTAGAGTCATAGCTCCAAGAGGTGAAGTATCAAGCAGAGATAATACAGGCGCAGTTGAAGCCCCTGCCAGCTATGGAAAGAATAAAGAGATCCCAAGAACAACGCATTGCCCAGAAGAAGATCTACACTATCCAGAGAAAAGTCATGGAAGTGTCTCAGAGGCTCCAACCTATACAAGATAAATCTTACCAACTATTCACAAAGGTCGAAGGCCGAGGAGCGGAACTAGATCAAGTCGTCATTGTAGCTAAACAACGCCTAGAAGGACCTGTCAACGAAGAAGCCATACAAGAGTTTGTTGAATAAGAGGTTGTGACATAGCAACAAGTCAAAACAGCTCGAGACAAGCTCGAGGATTTTGAAGCAGAACTAGTCATTATGGATCTGACCTATGTGAATATATTTAGTTCTTAAATACCTTAGATTTGAATGAATACTGTGATACTCTGTAACTAGGGTTTAACCACGTTGTAACTAAGACTGGATATTTATGAATGTTAACTGTTGAGTACTATGTTAAATGTTACAATCACAGATCTATGTCCCATCTAAGGCTGCAAACATTTGAGTCCTGCAACCACCCCTACCTCTACCTTGGGTGAGACTTCATCTGCTTCGCAGGTGCTACCGAAAGGGCCGGTAGCTAGGGTTTTGTTGGTGCATTGTGTTGGAAATGTGTAACAGTTAGCATATGCTTGTCATTGATGGAAAGTACAACAGTGAAGATGACAGGCAAACAGAAGACAAAGGAAATTAAGCTCAGGAGGAATAGCAGTCTTATATGCGCAAGAAGCATAGGAAAGAGAC
>ML779739.1:208885-257324 GCA_009831015.1 Picea engelmannii | reverse complement strand
GATCGGAGGGCTACTGAGGCACGACACAGTGAGACTGCCAGAAGCCATTGAAGACGTCTGCCATAGAAGTTGAAGAAGACCGCTGTGTAATCACCAGAGAAGTTAAAAAGTCAAGATGATGATCAGATAGAGGACTGAAGAGGCGGAGGATAACGACGCAGAGTCCGCATGCAGAGGATGGAAAACATTGCATGCAGAAGGTGCACAGACGTTATAAATACACGGTACAGAGAAGAGAGAGGGTGTTGTTGCTGTTGGAATTTTTTTGGGGGTTGCTATTGGAGGTCGTGGTAGTGATTCAAGTGGGAAGAAGGATCAGAGGGAAGCAGCGAATTTGAACAGAAGAGTATCTGTGCAGAGAATGGGGATGGTGCTCAGAGATTGGAAAAATAGAAGAACAGAGAGAGCAATCAAGTGGAGCAGAACAGTGATAAAGTCAGGTATGACATCATCGAACATCATCTCACTGTAATAATTTCAGTAGCAAAGATTTATATTTTAGGGTGGTTGGGAGGTGCTAGGGAGGACTGTTGTCCTCAGAGGTTCAAGTGGGTGCTTGAACACAGGGAGTTGGTGCTTCCTTCTAGTGGGTGCTAGAGAAAAACAGAGAGTTGGTGCTCTCAGCAAGTAGTAGCTTGCAAAACAGAGGTTGCAGCCTCATTATGAGTTGGTGCTCATATGTATGATATTGTAAAGAATGTAACTATTAATTATCATATAAAGAAAAAGAGGTTTTTACCCTGTATGAGTTTCCTCAAGAAATATCTGTCTCTGTGTTTCTCATATGTGTGACTGATGCTGAATTTGCCATGGTTTATTTCCCTGCATTATTGTGATTATCATTTAGTGTCTCAACAAAGAGTTTAAAAGAAGCATAAATTGTTTAAGCACGGTAACAACTGATTCACCCCCCCCCCTCTCAGTTGTCCAACACATTGTTGTAGCATTGAACCCTGGGTCTACCCCTATGCCAACATTTGGCTTCCATTAAGGGGATACATGAATATGACTAGGATCGACATGGAAAGATATCTTAAACATATTGTCTAAGGACCTTGAAAACCTCAATGAACCCTCCTCGTCAGATTAACCTGTTGTTGATGGATCCTAAATCCATTTAACTCAACAGCAGGAACCAAACCCGCCACCGAGGCCCAATTAGACTCTGCAGCGTTTAATGGTGGAATGGTTCTCCAGATATTGTGATCTGGTCAAATTAGTCGATGGGCTTTACGTTTTCTTGCGAAGGTTTCTCCTTCGTTTCATACATTCTATTTTTTGTATTTTATCATAGGTGGCACCGATATAAGATGGAAGCTGGTATAAACCAACTAGGTAACAAAACACACAAAAAAGGTTTAACTGTTGGAGAAGAGGTTGAGCTTGGGATAACCTGTTACTCTAGCATGCAGGCAATGATCCTCTACCAAAGGCCTAGTACTCATACGTTAACTGTGTGAGTAATCCAATTACTGAATAGTATACAAATTATCAAAAGAAAACACGCATGTGATAAATAATGGCAAGCAAAATAATTCACTCAACTCTAATCATCCATCACATAATAACACAACAATTCATTTTCATCATTAAAGAAAGAACTGTAAAACATTTTATCAGATAACTTATCAATAGATTTAATAAATCTTACTCGTTACTGCATCCATTCATGAGATGAGATAGGAAATAGTTCTTCTCCACATCCAATCATACATGCATTTCATCAAAACTTAAACTTGTCTCTGGTCCAGAAGGACTTCTCAATTAAAGGAATAATTCTTAACAAAAAAAAAATGAGAGTTTCTTGCAACAACCATCGACATGGCGACTAATCGATCGATGCTCTTATTTATAACATAAAATTAACTAAAAATAATGACTAAAGTGTAGATAAGTAAAATAGAATTTTCCACATGGCGTTCCCTCCTATGAGTTTTCTATGAGTCATATCAAGATATCACTTTAAAAGGGTAACTCTTCTCATACTCTGACCACTGAATGAACAACTCCTCGCAGGTGTAGGAATATTGAAATCTATGATGTTCCATCGGGGCCACATAAATCTCTCTTATATCTACCGCATGTGCCTGATACTTGACCAGACTGGCACTTAACTATTGCAGCATAGCCCGAGATTTGATCGGGTGTTCCATAAATTTTTGCACCTGTCCTAGCGCCATGTCTTCCACCTTTTCTATTTCTTCAGCCCAAGTTGAGTCTTGCTCAATGTTCCAAACTCGGAGAGCCCGATATCCTTCATTTCCTCGTTTATTTTGATATAGTTCCTCTCGCACTTGGCCCATTTTCTTGAATTTCCCCGATGAGGCTTCTATGTTATTCTTGTCCAATACTAGGAGGAATCTTTCCTACAATCTAAAAATGAAATCTTTTAGAAAACACGTATAGAGTAACACTAGGTAAAATACATGTATAAAGTGTAAGCATGAGAAATCCATACTGGTACATACCTGTAAAGATTGTTAAACCTAGTTATTTGATACTTACAGGATCTCTACAGCTTTCGAATTGCTTTCTTTGCTTCAGTTAGCGCCATCATTTTTCTCTTAGTTAGGGTGGGCCTATGTGTCACCACATGAAATATCAGGTATGGAATAACATGAGAGTCAAAGTTGTGTCAGTGGTTGGTTGGCCCTTGGAGTTGGGAAAGGATTTCATAGCCAAACATGTGTTAAGAGTATGAGTATGTTCCAAAAGAGTTAAGTCTTGTCATAAGGGGATTCGTTAGGTGCCTCAGGTCGAGGCAATTTGTTTAAATAGAAGTCACGTAGGCAAGTGTAGCCATCATCATCAGCTCATCATGAAGGCTGGAAGAATGAAAAATTATGGTGTTCATGTTACACACGCCCCACAACTCCTATTGGCTGCACCTCACACGCCCTAGAACGTCTTCGTCACTCGGATGTGCCACAGAAAATATTCATTTCACTTCAAACATCTAGTCTCCATGAATTCAGTGTTCCCTGGCACGTTTCCACCCATGGTCCACTCTATTATAAATTTTGGATGTTCTGCATTCATTCTACTCACCAGTAGAGATTATGCATTGTTGATAGTTCACCCCGCAAGCCTATATTGATCAATTTTTTTCACCTCGGGCCCTCACCAAGTTCCCCGCGCGTAAGACAGATTCGTGTTGCACCATGGGAACCCCTCAAAACATACGAAGGGGCACGTGAAGTAGTAGAAGCACTAGGCTTGAGCCTCAAATCGACTAGGATTCATTCTCACTTGTAGCGGGCACCCCCGTGGTTTCAAAGGGGAATTCCCATCTGCGCGTGGGAACGATGATTTCGCACCTCGTGAAGGCCGCAGTAGAAGACTTTGAATCGAAAGGAAAGACGTTGGAAGACATGCCTCTCCAATAGAAGATACCCCAGAAAAGGGGAAGGCTAAGGAAGAATAAGGAAGGTGAGGAAGCCCAAATCCCAAGTGAGCCATGCACAAGATCGAGTGCCAAGAAATTACTTATGCATGTTATTCGACTAGAGCCTGTTCAAGCCACAAGTCAGGGAAGCGGGAATGGAATGAGGAGGATAGATTCCACAGATGATGATGTTCGAGAGTCAGCTCAGCATATGAAACAGGACCAACTAGCCATCACCGAACTCTACCGGGAAAATAGAGAATTAAGACGACAGTTGGCGAAAAAAACCTTTGAGGTGTCAGTATCACAGGGTTGTGAAGGGAACGTGACATGGCTTAAGAGATAGCTTCAGGAAGTGAAAGATACAATCGTGTATCTACGCAAAACACAAAGGGTGTTGGAAGAACAAAATATGAAACATCTCAAATAACGAGAAGCAGTCGGGGAGAAAGTTCACACGGATCTTGCCAGCGCATAGAAGAGACATGATCAACTAACTCTATTTTGTATTCTTGGACATGGCACAAATATTGACATTTTTTAGAAGATTTTTCATGTTTTTAACGTAAATCGAGTTGATTGGCCAAATAGTGTAGATATTGCCCATTATATGTAATTTGAGCTCGATTGAAACCTAATGTAAAAGTCATGATACTTCGATGAAAGGATTATGGTTGTAGCAGTTGGATGTATCTTTTCTTTTCTTTGTGTATGTATTTCTTGTGTTCTTCATCCATATATTTTTATTTCTAATTCGAAACATATTTTCAAGCTTGGGATTCACTGTGTAGCGCCCCTTCTTCGTGCCCTTTAGATAGACCCTATTTCCTCAAAGTTAACTCTAAATCTTGCAATTCAATTCATCATGGGTTGATGGCGAAGGCTTGGAGGGTGATATGTTCTATCGGTAAATTCAAACGGTCCTTTTAAAAAAACCTCTGACACCGATAGATTTCATCGTATGACGCTGACATGGTGATACTGGCTTGGGACACGTAGCAATGAAAACTAGTGACTTAACTCGCGAGTATTAGTCGGAGTCAGGACCTTCCTCCAGTTGTGCGTTCTTAAACTAGACATGGGATCGTTGCTATCAAAAAGGTGTTGGGGATCGGCGAATGGGGATAAACCTATCGTGTACTTTCCTTTGGGTTGGCATCTTAAAAAATCCATATGTCGAAACGTTTCAGGAGTCGGTCATCGGAGAAAACTTTTAGCATGGTCCGAGATTTCGTTGTGGATTGGTCTTCTCCATTTCGCTAACCATATCGAGTATCGTCCATCAGCGATATCATTTCTTTGTTTTTTAACGTTTACTCTTTTCTCCTTTTACCAACACCGAAGAGGATCGATTCTCGGTGGTATTCTTATGTGATGTTTATCGCGAAACAAAATTTCCCTTTGTCGATGTCGATGAATATCGGCGCTCAGCGACTGCGGTTTTTTCGAGTGATTTTCATTCATATTTTAATTTCTTCCGATGTCGAATATTTGAGCGCGTCAGGTGAAATGTCTTCGTTGTTGATTCTTATTTAAGTGTTAAGTATTTTTAATTCATGAGTTTTCATAGATTCAAGCAAACTTTGGAAGACTTAATGAGAGTTAAAAATGATAAGCAAAGGCAACATTTTCACAATGTAGTCGAATTAGACAATGCAAAAAATCAAGTGGTACCAAAAAAAGTAAAATTTGACATAGGATTTTTTAGGGTGTGTTGAGTGCTCAACAAATGGCGACTTACTAGGAGAAATCAGAATCTTTGATCCTCCTAAGGGCTCGACTAATGCAAAAACCTGGTGGAGAACTTAACTGGTTTTAAATCAGAGCCCCTTTTACCTTTGCATTTGAAATTCTTCGGTTGATGCCTCTGGGTCTTCCTAAGGGGTTTTCAACATTTATTCCTCATTATTTTCTTGTAACCCTGATTGATGCCCTCTTTTGACAAGATTCTACTAGAGCATTCAATGGCACTAGTCCCTTTAGTTACCGTCATTCATTTTCTACGGTGTTGCTCCGCTGCCAGCCATCGTTCATAGCCCCGGCGGAGTCACCCTGACGTCACAGATCTTTCTCCTTTGCCAGCGAGCGTCCATAGCCCCGACAAAGATATCTTCATACCCTCTCTTGATGTGCACTCATTTGATATAGTTAACTTTTATTTCAGCAGGATGCCCTAAGTGAGTGGGAGAGGAGGACGTCTGTTATTTGCAAAAGTACGAGGTGACTAAGGTGAAACTCACTAGTTCTGTCTCCAAGGTGTATGTAGTCCTTTCCATATTTCCTTCTTTCCCTTATGGTCTTACAAAAACACTAATAATACACTTCCGCATTTCCCCAAATTTCTTCATTTACATAGGTTAGATAGAGAATCCTTTGAAACAATCGCAAGTTCTTCAACATTTCTTGTGTTTGTATGTGAGTGATGAGTTAGGAGGAGAGTTTGCTATGTCGCATGATTTGAGGTCAACCATTTTCTTTCTTCAACACAATCTTTCAAAAATTCACAAGCATGATCACAAAAGACAAAACAAAGTATAAACGCCAAAAAGATAAAACAACGCATCAGAAATAAATTATTTTTTTTTTTTAATGAAAATATTGTTTGAGGGTTTGTCCATTCACTAGGAGAGCATCAAGTTCTCCATTCAGACTTTTTAGTCGATATGTGCCTAACCCAATCTTCTCAGCCACCTAAAAAGGTCCAAGCCATATATTTTGAAACTTAGAATGTTTTCCTTTAGGCTCATTTTCTCTGTCCCACTTGAGGACTAGATCTCCTACTTCAAAATTATTCTCTTTAGCCTTATGTGTGTCAAACCACCTTTTAAATATATGTTGATGGGATATGAATTTTCATCTAGCCTTCTCCCTTTCTTCTTCTATCATGAGTATGGTATCAATTCTTTGTTGAATGACTGATGAAGGCTATCCTCTAGAATCTGGGGCAAGTTGAAGAGATGGAAGATAAAGATCGTTCAGGAGAATTTCTTCATGTCTGTATACTAGAAAGTATGGGGAGTTCCCTATAGCTTTCTTGGGTGTAACTCTATCTTAAAATAAAGCGTTGTGGAGTAGATTATGCCAATTCCTCTTGTTGTCCGCAATCATTTTCTTCAATATCCTTACTAGGTTCTTATTAGTTGATTCTACCAATCTGTTTCCTTGTGGATAATAATTTACAGAGTATCTAATTATGATTCCTTTGTCTAGGGAGAACTCTATTAATAAGGTGCAAGAAAAATAAGTCGCATTATCAAAAACAAGAACAGAAGGGACATCAAACCTTGTGATTAGTTGTTGTTCTATGTATTGGATTACCACCTTCTCGTTTACATGAGACAGAGGGATGGCCTCTGCCCATTTCGTGAAGTAATCGATGGCAGTAAGTATGTACTTGCATTTTTTTTAATATCTTGGTGTAATATCTCCTATGATATCTAACCCCCATTACTCGAACGACCTATAAATGGTCACCGGTTGGAGTGGAATTTCTTCTCTCTTCTCTCTCCCAAATCGCACTTGACAAGTTTTACAGTTTCTAACATATGTGTGAGAGTACTTAAACAAATTGGGCCAATAATAGTCATCTCTCAGTATCTTATGAGGGGTAGTGTCTCCTGCAAAGTGTCCACATGTAGGGCCATCATGGAGCTCCTTCAGAACCTTATCCACATCGTCGTGTTCGAGGTATCTCAAAAGAATCCCATCATAATTAACCCGAAAGAGTACGGAATTTATGAGGCGATATTGCGCAAATTTTAACCTGAGAGCTCTCATTTACCTAAGGTTGAGGTTATCTAGAGAAGTCCCATGGTGTAGGAGATAAGTGAGTTTCTCATACCAAGACTCTTTTCCCAGGGAAATGTATGAAGCTTCACCACACCATAATGCCATTTCATTCTCCCATACGGGGTCTTCATTTACTTGGTCTTGAGCTTCTGTTGCCAGTTTGCATAACCCTTGTCCTTTAACTAGTTTAGTAGGTTTTATGTCTAGATAAAATTATTGGACTACTGCCATCCAGTTCCCTCTTCTTTCCCCCATCTCATGTTGGGTAAATAGGGATCAGACTATGGGGTGAGGCACGATTACTTTGGTGTGGTTCTTGAGGATGTAAGTTCTGAAATGTTTTACTGCCTTACAAACTACATAAGCTTGTTTGTCTATAGCGGGGTAATTTAATTCGAAACCTAGGAGGTTAGCTCTCATGAATGACACCGGAGCTTCATTTTTGTCATCATCTATTTGAGTTAATACTGCGGATAACGATTGGTCGGAGGCAAAATTATAGAGGAAGAAATCTTTGTTGAAATTGGGACTTCGCAATGCGAGGGCTTGAGATATAGCAGTCTTAATATTGTTGAAAGCCTCCTTTCGTTCATCATCCCACTTAAACTCAACGTCCTTCCGGATCATGTTTTGTAGGGGTTTGATAGTTTCCACCAAATAGAGAGTGAATTTCCTCACAAAATTAATTTTACGGAAGAACGATTGCATAGCTTTTTTGTTTTGAAGCAGTGGAAGTTGAGATATAGCCTTAATCCTTTCTGGGTCTATGTGAATGTTTGATTGAGATATAATGTGGCCTAGCAGCTTGCCTTTTTACACTGAAAATAGTTTTCTTACTGTTTAAGGATATACCGTATTTTCTACACCTTTCGAAAATTTGGGTTAAGTGTTGGATGTGATCTTCTCTGTTCTTTGAATACACAGTCACGTCGTCCAAGTAAACTACTACACACTTGTTGATTAGTCCCTGAAATTCCATGTCCATGTCCCTCTAGAAGGTCGCTCATGCATTTATTAACCCAAAAGGCATGTGTTTATAAGAAAAAGTTCCCCACTTGGTTCGAAAGGTAGTTTTTAAGTGGTCTTTTTCTTAAACTAGAACCTGGTTGTAACCTGAGAAACCATCCAGTAAAGAGAAAAATCTCAAAGCCAAACATGGTCTGCAAGAGCTTCTCCATTGGAGGAATTGGGTAGTTGTCCTTTTTTGAATCTCTGTTGAGGTTTATTAAATCTACGCATAGGTGAATCTCCCCAGACGTTTTCCTTACAGGAACCAAATTAGCTACCCATGCAGAATGTCTAACTTGGAAGATAATTTTGGCATCTAATTGTTTCTTCAACTCTTGACACATGAGAGGTTCTAGGGAAGAGTGATACTTTTAGAGCTTCTGTTGGAAGGGTTATACTTCAAGTTTTAATGGGATAGTGTGTTGAATGATAAGTGTATCATAAGTTTTCATATCTCGGTAGGACCATGCAAAGACATCTTGATACTGTATGAAGAATTTGAGATAGGATTTTCTTTCCTCTTTAGATATTGTCCTACCGAGGTTTACGTTTTTTGGGTTTTGGGGGGTTCTAAGATTTATAGATTCATGCATGGGATAGGAACTACCGGTCTTAGCATTTTTGGGCCCCTTAAATCGTTCTTTCAGGTCAAAAATATTTTCTAAATTAGCTATCCCCTTCGAGATTGTGTGAGACCTAAATTTGTTCGTTGGTTGACCTTTATGAAGGTTGGTTTTCATCGACAAGCCCTGGAATACTTCATCATCAATGGTAAAGTCTTTAAAATTATCTTGGTTAGTCAGAAATGTTATGATATGTTCATCTCCTTCAAATACATTCCAATTAGAGATGTTGTTGGGCATCGATGGTTTGTATAGCACTAAGCTGTAAGTTTTTCCAGCTGAATTATTTTATGCCTTTATTGTGGCAGATAACAGAGTTCAAAATTTTGATACCATGGCACCACAGAAAGCACCTAAAGCAACTGGTGAAAGTTCAAGCCAGAATGCAGATGTTCTCTCCGACACCTCGCCCAGAAACATAGACACTGTCAAATCCTAGACGCAAGTATTCAACATCTTACAATATGAATTGATAAATTGCCTAGATGATTCAAGCCACAACGAGAAGGAAGACCTATCTACCAAATACAAAATTGTTGCTCAGTCAAATCTACAGAAGATAGCAACAAGGCCTAATCTCTTTCCCTACAATGATATGATCGGTTCGGCACTCGACCATGTAGATATCCCAACCAGGACTATTTTCAATTCGCAAAAGGTCGCAGTTGGTTCTTTTAGGCTAGAACATCTACAGGTGATGTACAAATTGTCTCCAGTATCCAATTTCATTTACAATGCAAATTTCCTAGTAGATTTCAACAAGAAGGAATGCGACCAATATGGGAAAAACCTTCTCAATTTAATTAAAGACTGGTATTCTCACCCCAAAAAGTTCGGAGAGGACTCCCATGGTATATACCCAGTTGTCGCACTAGAACCCCAAATAATGTACATAGCAATGATGATGTGTAGGCTCTACGGGAAGGAAAACACAGCTCATTTCTTTTTACCATGGGTACCTATTATACAAATACTAGCAGAAGGGTACTCTTTTGACTGGGAAAAGATATTGTCGGATATTTTGGTTCAAGATATTGCAATATATCAGTCACCAAGAGACAAGGGGAAACCAACCCATTTTTTCATGTCAGCCTATATTATGTACGTCATCTATTTCATGACGCCTTTTCTGCTAATGGGCTGGAGCTAGACTCCAAATAGTGTCGAACCCATACATATTTATCATTCGAAGCTTTGGGAAGAAAAGGTGAAATACTTCATTTATGAGATCTACAACTAGGTAGTGGTGTCTATGCTTACCTCCATATATGGCTACCCACCTCCCAGAATCTCTGACAAAATTGTGACTAACCTGGGTAGAATAGCAAACAGGTATGTTGAGGAACACTTCTCCTATATTAGGGTTTTTGGTTGTTCAGTTCCTCCATATGTTTTGCCACAATTTTTAACAGACTGAGTAGTGTGTCGAGAGGTTGCATGACAATATTTGCTCGGTGGGATTAGCAAGGAGCTCAAAACAGTATAGAAAAAGGTATGGCCCTCTTTTCCACTGCAAATTGGTACATTTTCCCCACTGGATTTCGGTCACTCTAAAGTAGAGTTCGCGGCCTTGGAAGAAACAAATTTGGTCAGCATTGAATTCAAAAAGAATGACCCGTAGAAGGTCGTGTGTAATCACATGGCCAACTACAATTTGAAAAGGTATGAACATGAATATTTCCCTCAAGACGAGATTTTTTTAGGAGTGAGATCCTATCTAGAGGTCTTGAGTCGAGTTCAAGCTATGTCACCCGATAAAATGATTGATTTTTATGACTTCGAGAGGTAGCGAAGAAGTATCCTCCTTAAAGTGTTACAAGGAGGAACCCCAATGTCTCCAGCTACATAGCAAGCAGAGACCCGAAGCTCAGAAGCAGCAAGATCTAGCGGACAAGAAATTTAGGGAAATTTGGAGAAGACTGAGGTGTCGAATCAGAAATAAGATATCCCATCGACAAATGTATCCGGTGACCAAGACAAAGATCAAGCAGAGACACTGACAAAGGAGTGAGAAGAAGGACCATTGTTTACACCAGATAAATCAACTACAAATGCAGACGGGAAACAGTTGTCCACTGAAATCGGCAGCCCCATCCAGTTCATCACACCGTTACAATTAACTAGAGGCAACCCAAATGCAGAGGTAGTATTCATAGAGGACCTCACACCCATTTCGGTTGAACAGTTTCCTCCTTCCAATTTCTTTTTCAACAAGAAAAGGAAGGATGTGGTGAAGAAAGAAATGCACCTAAAGGAAGGTTCATCTGTCAAAAGACACAAGGTGTTGATTGATGGAGAATCTTTAGAGGAGGTAGACTTTGTTGAAGAAGTAGCAGGGTCACTGGGGCCTTTTGCAACAACCAACCAGTTTTCAGTCAAAAATTTAAAAGAATGACTGAAGCAAAAAGATCTGCAAATAAACCAATTGTAGAATCGAATGGAGACTGTAGAAAATAATGTATGGAGTGAGGTCAACAAGGGATTTGAGTAGATCAGAGCCAACGACAAATAGGAAATCTAGCAGCTCAAATCAAACCTCAAGGAGATGCACAGGAATATACAGGTGAGATAGGGATGGTCCACCCAGCAGGATGAGTTGGTAAGGAAACTACAAGCCAAAGTAAGCTCTACCAAAAACATGATTGTAGATATAGCAGTGTTCCAAGCTCAAACATTGGAAGTGAGAAAGGAACTGGAAGAAGCACAACAAATCCTTCTCACTAAGGTTGAAACTGTCCAAGATCATTTTTGGGTGATAGATCAATCATTAAATAACATTTGTTTAAGAGAGAGAGAGGCTATTGTTGCTCGGACTACCTTCCAAGATGAATTTGTGTTGTCAACAAAATAAGGATTAGATATGGATTCCACGTTTTCCGTTTCGGAACAGACCAGAGGTGATATAACACTAAATACCTGGGAATATAGCATAGGCGAAAGAAGAAAAAATGGCTAAGGAAATGAAGGAGTTTTGTGAAGAGGCTTTCCACTCACTCAACAAAGAATCATTAGGCCTTGATAAAGAAGATAGCTCTGGAGTACTAGGACAGATTGACATAAAAAAAAATAAACTTGACATTAAGAAAAATATGGAAGAGGCTCAGGCCGAAATATCACAAATAAAACATGTTGATATTAGTCAAATAAATAGATGGCTAGTGGAGCCTAGTCTACAATTACAGTCTATAGTTGCAGTAGATAGACAAATGGAAGAAAGATTGCCTCAATTGGAAAATAAATTATATATTTTTGAGGATAATAATTTAACAGAGCCCTCTAGGCTGGTGGCGGAATTTGTGAGCAGATGCATCAAATGTATTGGGCAAGGAAAAGGTAGAACCACTGGAAACAAATGAGGTAACTTGTGTACATTATCCATTTCGGAGCTAGAGAACTAGAGAGAAAAACGCCTCTGCCAGTATAATGAGGAGACTGTCAGAAAAGATGCAAGTGAAACATTTCGCATTTTACATTTTGTAATTTTTACTATTTTAGAAATAAGGGGAATTCCAACCGTTTAAGGTTGAGAACCTTTTGTATAAATATAACTTTCCAAGGTTAATCACAGGCTACTTCTTGTCATATTGTAACTGAGAAAACTCATTTTTGTGAGTATTAATACAAGTGCAGACAGGGATTCCAAATTTTGTGTTGTTTTGAGTTATGTGCCCTCTTTGTGTTTCATATCTTTTGTTTTCTTTAATTTACTTCTGAACAAGTGAATGATTAGAATTTAGTACAACATCTACTATGATTACGTTTCATTAGTATTTGATTAGCAAGCAGTTTTTCCTCTGTATTTGAAAATACAAGACCTACCTGTTATTTGGATCACTACATCTTATATTCTTTCAGGAGTGTATTATACATTTCCTTCTACTATAAACAACGTAAGACTCTTCTGTCATTGATGCCTTAGTTTGTTTAATAGTTTTGTAATTTTCTTCTCCTCTTTCAATTTGATAAATTGACTCAGACGACGAAATACGGCCTCTGTTCTATTCGAATATTAATTTCATTTGAATATTTAACTCTTACACAACTAACGGAAGAAAAATCACCTTCAAAAACAACTTTCTTTAATTCCTAATGCCTCACATTACTCTTTGAGCTTTAAGTTTAATCTCAGGAACAACATATTTTTGGCACCGTTGTCGGGGACGGAGAGACGAAGTTATTTTTCCCTGGGAGAACGACATGAAAACTTTCTTTCTTTGATAGTGAACAAAGATAGAATACAGTGTTAAGGCTAATTTTAATTTTCACTTGGCAACTCCACTAATAAACTGGCATCCAGTCAAAGGAATACCAGAAAAAAAAACCCGACGATACATAGATCATGCCTGTATCTGACCCTGAAAAAATATTAAAACCACGGGGATACCTTAAGAAGACCACTACTTCTACAAGTAAGGTTTATCAACCCAAACCCACATAGTCTAATACTAAGGTTCCTTCTGAACAATTAACTTGGCAAGAAGTTTCCACCCAAATCTATTTCAAAGAAACATCGACTGATAGAGTTGAAGCCGAAATCATAAACCTCGATTTGGTTTTGCCTGAGATAAAGACCGAAACTGATTCAATTGCCTCATTTGATAATAAAGGCAAAAGACCCATATCGATACCTGCTTTGATTGATAATCCATGAGTCCCCAAAATAAAATTTCCAGCTTCTCGAAGTTTCGAAGAACATACCTTACACTCTGATTCGACTCCTGTTGAATCTCCCATTTATATATCATGCAAGTTCGAAGAACTTAGTCCTCATCTCTCTTTTCCCCCCTTTTTCGATTTTCTATCTCCTAATGATCAGTTCTCAGAACCCCTTTCTCTCCATCCCGAAGTAGTCGAAATACCACTACACATGTTTGAAAATCATTTCTATAATCTCTAAGTTTTATCCCCTAGATTATCAATGGTTGTTTTCGGAGGAGGTGGTGTCAGAGGTGGTGCTGGAGATGGCAAAGGTGGAGGAGGGTTGGGTGTTGTAGGAGGAGGAGGAGGCGTTCAAGGACCACCTCCACCTTCTAGAATGTTTGCTAAAGTACATGCTAGGTATGCTCCTTTTGTCCTCCTATTTCCCCTCCACGATTTACCCGAAAACTATATGAAAAACCTACTGAAGTTCACAGGAGAGGGAGACTTAACGGCCACTTAACACATAAATTTTTTCGATCAATTTGTTGATATACTTGGCCTTGAGCACGAGGATGTTTATTCAAGACTCCTAGTTCAAAATTTTGAAGGACAAGTGAGAACCTAGTTCCGAGGGCTACCAGCGGGTTCTATAAGAACATACGACGAGTTAGAAAATGTCTTTCTCGGACAATGGGAGAGAGGAAAGATCACCTTTATTATTTAACCGAGTTCGGAGCTTTAAGAAAGAAAAATTCAGAAACATTTCTCGAATTCACTCAGAGATTTAATAAACTACATAACAAAATTCCAGTTGAGGTTAAACCTTCACAACCTGCAGCAAAGGTGACTTTCGCAAGGGATTTTGAGCCTGACTTTGCCTTACTTTTGAGGGAAATGAGATCTGTCGACCTCACAAGAATGTAGGACGATGCTATAGAAATAGAGTCAAATATGATGGCATCGGGAAAGTTAAAATCTAAAATTGAAATGGGAAATAAAGAAACCAGACGATTCAGAGAACAAGTAGGACCTTCTAGATCTGGGAGGTCCACGGAACAAAAAATGGATGACATGGTAAAAATAATCAAAGAATTATCGAATAAAATCTCGAAAATGGAATTGGATCAATCTAAAATGGATCAATTCATTAGAAAATATTTCATAAGGAATCCTAACCCTCAAATACAACAAAGACAAATCAAAAATGAAGATCAAAATATTCAAAACCCCTTTAAAAACGAAAATTTTATAGGAGGAGATGACATGCGAAACTTTGAGGAGTTAGAGGAAGATATGAATAATCTTGGCGATGATTTTCAAGAACATTATTTGATGAGGCAACATTATGAAAGGTATTTAAACGTAGAATAATGGTCTAATAATGATGATAGCATAAATATCACAGAAGATTATGCTTATCAAGGAATCGCTGACAATATAATGGCCAAGCTTCAACAGAAGTATAATTTAAGGCCCAGAGATAGAAACATTGAAACTGCCCAACCAAAGAAAATCTTGTCGAGAAATAAAGAGAATGAGGCAGCTCAACCATCAACTGAAACATAGACAGCCAAAACAAAAGCAGTTGAAACACAGACTACCAAAACAAAAGTAGTTGAAACACAGAATGCTAAAACAAGAGCAGTCGAAACAAAAACAGCTAAAACAAAAGCAACACAAACTAATAAATCATAAAAAGGGGAGATAGAAGCCCCAACCAGAGAAGCCAAAAAGGTAACAGTAAGATTCAGTTTAGAGAATGAGATTAATAAAATCAAGATCCCTGTGCCTCTGATTGAAATGGCAAAAAACCCTACATATAGAAAACAGATTGCCAAAATGATAAATTTTATAGATATCGAAAGTCATGCGGATATTATAAATTTATAATATGATAAACCAACTATAATTTTTGGTCCGCATTTTGAAAAAGCCAGAGATTTTGTCGCTCCTTTCTACATTACGTTGACTGTGCATGATCATCTGCTCCATAACTACATGTTGGATTATGGAGCCTCCCACAATGTGATTCCCAAAGCTATTATGGATAGAACTGGTCTCAAAATTACCATACCATACGGAGATATGTATTCTTTTGATTCAAGAAAAGTTAAATGTATGAGTATGATTAAATATTTAGTGGTTAATATTGCAAAGATTCCTATAAAAAGTATTATGATGGATGTGATTGTTGTTGATATCCGTCCAAAGTATGACATGTTGTTGTCCAAGTCTTGGGGGGGCAAACTTGGAGGATCCCTTCAACTCGACATGACATATGCTACAATTCTGATCTTCGGCGGATAGCTCACCTGCCTATACAAAGAAACAAGATTGGAATATACAGTAAGTGATCCCTTGAATCTGAATAATTATCCTATTTATGTCATAGATCAGGATTTAGAAAATTGTATATTATCGATCGACGATTATTTATATGAATGTATAGAATAAAATTGTACAGAAAAATAAAAAATAGAGAAGACAAATAAAAATGTAAATAGTACTGGAGTTTGGAAAATGTATTTCGATGGTGCTTCATCTTGTGAAGGAGAAGGAGCTAGAGTCTTGTTTGTGGCACCCAGAGACCAGTTTATTATCCCTTTCTCCTATAGATTACAATGGGACATAGATTACACCAATAATGTATGTGAATACGAAACCTTGGTTTTAGGATTAGAGGCTGCCAAAAAATTGAAGATTGAAAACTTGGTAGTTTATGGCGATGCGGAATTAATTATAAAGAAGATAAAGTAGCAGTATCAGGAAAAACACCCGAGGTTGAGGTCTTACAGAAATTTTGCATGGAATCTGATTGAAATTTTTTTCTCATCGTTTAATATTCATCACATCCCCAGAACAGAAAATCAACAGGAAGATTATTTGGCCAAAGAAGTCGCAATGTGTGTACCTCCTACTGTTTTCAAATTGAAGTATCACATAGAAATGAGGCACAAACCCTCAATACCAAACAATATACAACACTGGAAGGTCTTAGAATATGATGATCAAATCAGACAATTCATAGAAATGGTGGACAAATTTTCTGAAACACATATTGATTAGGAAAATCAAAATGACCTTGCTTGGATAATGTAGGAAGGTGAGGATCCTTAGGAGTTCCGAGATAAGATCGCTCAGCATCACATGTTGGTACTGAAAAATAATCAAATCCCTAAAGGTCTAATTCTTTTGGAGAGATTATTTGATCATGATGATATTCCCTTGAAGTCTACTTGGAAACCTTAGCCTGAAGAGGTTGAAGATTGTAATATAGGCACCAAGGAAACTCCTAAGCTAGTAAAAATATCTAAATACCTTCTCCCTGAAATAAAAATAAAATATGTCGAGTTAATCAAGCAGTACAAGGACATTTTCTCTTGGTCCTATGATGAATTAAGAACTTATGATACCACTGTAATCGAACACAATATTCCCCTAAAGTAAGGTGTTAAACCATTCATGCAGAATCTTAGACAAATAAATCCCATACTACTTCATGTGATAGAAAAGGAGGTAAAGAAGCTCCTGGATTCTAAAATCATTGTTCCACTCAAATACTCTGAGTGGGTAGCCAATCTGGTCCTGGTAAGAAAGAAAAACGGTGAAATCATACTGTGTGTAGATTTCAGAAATTTAAACAAATCATCCCTCAAAAATAATTATCCATTACCTAAAATGGACCGCGTGTTGGAAAAAGTGGTCGGGGAAAATAGAATGTACATGATTGGTGGCTTCTCGGGCTATAATCAAATTGCATTCCATAAGGATGATAAGGAAAAAAATACGTTCACCACCCCATGGGGTACCTTCATGTATGACAAAATTCCATTCGGACTGGTGAATGCAAGCGCCACGTTCCAACGAACTATGGACATTGCCTTTGTCGATGAAAGAGATAAGTTCATAGTGATCTATCTTGATGATCTAACAGTATTTTCTAAATTTGATGAAGAGCACCTGGTGCACCTCAAACAGACGTTTGAGAAATGTTCAAAATTCGGTTTGTCGTTGAAACCCAAAAAATCTCATTTTGTTATGCAGGAAGGTAAACTCTTGGGCCACATAGTATCTAGAGATGGAATTAAAATTGACCCGAAAAGGGTTGAAGCTATAGATACAATAAATATTCCTAGGAATAGAAAAGAGATTCAATCATTTTTAGGAAAAATTAATTTTTTAAGAAGATTTATCCCAAACTTCGTTGAAATTGTAAAATTGATTACAGATATTCTCAAGAAGGACAATGAAGTTAAATGGAAAACCGAAGCCAAAGCATCATTCGAACGTATCAAGAAAGTTATAGGTGAAGCACTAGTGTTGGCCAGCCCAGATTATACGAAGGAATTCTTGATTTTCTCATTTGCCTCTGAACACACTATCGCGGTCATGCTCTTACAAAAGAACGATGAAAATTTTGATCATCCAATAGAATTCTTTAGTAAAAGTCTCAGAGACGCTGAACTAAAATATGATATATTAGAAAATAAAGCATATGCAATGGTTAAAGCTCTCAAAGATTTCAGAACTTATGTGCTCCATTCTAAGGTAATCTCCTATGTACCAACCAGGGTTGTCAATGACATATTAGTTCAGCCAGATAGTGATGAAAAAAGAGGCAGATGGTTAGCCAAGATTCAAGAATTTGACCTAGAAGTAAAACCGACCAAACTGGTCAAAGTTTAGGGTTTGGCTAAATTACTAGCCGAATCAAATTTCGGGCACTTGGAATAAATCATTTACAATCCTACAAACAGCTTCTAGATATTGAAGAGTTCAATGACCAGATACCTATGACTCAAATCCAGGAGAAATTCTCTTCTTCGTCTTGGTATAAAGACATAGTTTTCTACCTTCTCACTCTGCAGTGCCCGAGCGGTATGACTAGCTTCCAAATCTAGAACGTTGAAGTTGCACGCAGTAAAATATTGTATCATGGATAGTCAACTATATTGGAAGGATCCTCTAGGTTTCTTACTAAGTTGTCTAGTAGAATCTGAAATGGAGAGGGTAATAAACGAATTCCATGAAGGAGTTTGTGGAGGGCATCATGCATGGAGAGAAACGACATATAAAATCATGAGAAATGGATATCATTGGCCAAAACTATTTATTGATGTGAATGATAAAGTCAGAGCCTATAACCCCTATCAACTATTTTCAGGCAAGCAAAATATTCCCGCACTACCTTTGGTCCCAGTCAAAACAGAATCTTTGTTTCAGAAATGGGGTCTAGATTTCCTCGGTGAAATACATTCACATTCAAGTGCACATCATAAGTGGATTTTGATCGCTACTGACTATTTCACCAAATGGGTAGAGGATATTCCCACGCAGAACACAAAAGATATAGTGGTGATCAGTTTCTTGGAAGAAAACATTTTGTCAAGATTTGGTTGTCCTCGGTAGATAGTTACTAATAATTCCCAAGATTTCAAGTCCATGTCTTTGGTAAGTTTATGTAAGAAGTACAACATTGTACTAGGGCATTCCACAGCCTATTATCCTTAGGGAAATGGGTTAGTCGAATCCTTGAACAAGAGTCTAATCACCATAATTAAAAAAGTGTTGACTCAAAATAAGAAAGCATCGCATGTACATTTGAAATATTCTTAGTAGGATAATCGAATAGACACTAAGAGATCAATCAGAATGTCCCCTTTTCAAATGGTATACGGTACCAATGTTGTTCTCCCCATCAATATTTCTCTGCTCGTAATGAAACTCTGGAAAGATGCCAAGGAAGAGCCAAATCATGTCACCAGGAGAATAAATCAATTGATTGAAGTCCAACAAAATAGGGCTGAAGCAGATGAGAAGCTCCAGAATTATCAAGATAACATGAAATCCTTGTTTGACCAAAAAGATAAAGAGAGGGAATTCATTCCCGGTGACCTAGTTTTAAAGTGGAATGCTAGGAAGGAAGACTCATAAAAACATGGTAAATTCGACCTTATCTGGTGTGGACCCTTCAATATCACAGCTTCCAAAGGGAAGAATTCATTTTTATTGGAAAATCTAGATGGAAAAATCCTTAACGCCCCTATCAACGGGCGTTACCTGGAGCATTTTATGCAGTAAACGGTTTCCAAACTCTCATTGTATATACTGGTTTGATTTCTTTACTCTGACTCATGGTTTTTCATTTCCTTGGTAAGTTGTTACTTTCAGTGTAAATACAGACACGTTTGTTGTTTTCAAAAAGGAAAATAGGAAAATAAAAAAACAGATAATAGTTACTATTTCTTTTGAGAAGTATATGATAGCTCTCATGCTTATTTTTATCACGGGATATTGGCTGATAGTTGAAATATCAGGAAAACATTTCAGAATAGCGATATTCTCCCAAAACAGGTGATAAATAAATAGTCAGCTTAATTGAAAATATGAAGAAATTTTAAGGTATGAGCTTCTAAGACCTATTGAACCAAGTTGAAGTTTTCAAGGAAATTTAGTTAAATATGAAAGACGTATCAGTCATAGAAATATTGTCACCTAATCAACGGTAAGAGGTATGAGAATTATAGACTAATCTTAAAAGTTTCCTCTGATGTTTAGTAAATAAAATAAAATAAATTATTGAATGAAAATTAAATAAAAATGAAATACAATAAAAGAGTTTAAGGAAATACGAGAATCACTTAAAAGATTCTGTGAGATTGATCCTGTCTGCTATAGATTTTTTTAATACTCTTAATATTCCAATATACCCATCTTAAAGCTTATGTTCCCTTTGGTTCTCATATTCTCCCTTGGTCTCCATAGAGAGAACATTTCGCCTTAACTCTGAAAACTTAGAAACATGTCTCAGAGTAATGTTAGGAGAATATTTATATGCACCTCTCAATTTAACTGGAAGAAAGTGTGTCTAGGTTAATCCTGACTAATTTATCCTTTCTAACAGATTCAAACTGATTGATCTCACTCAAGGAAATCCCCTGAAAAGTAAAACTCCACCGTGAATTTTTTTTTTCCTTGTAGGCGAAGGTGTCTTGAAGGTCGGAAGGAAATTAACCCAGAGTAATAAAAGTGAGTTAACATACCTCTGTTGCTAAATTATAAGAAAATATCATCCCTGGTAAATGAAGCATTTTATGCAGTAAAATACCTAAAGCATTTTATGCAGTAAACGGTTTCCAAACTCTCATTGTATATACTGGTTTGATTTCTTTACTCTAACTCATGGTTTTTCATTTCCTTGGTAAGTTGTTACTTTCAGTGTAAATACAGACACATTTGTTGTTTTCAAAAAGGAAAATAGGAAAATAAAAAAACAGATAATAGTTACTATTTCTTTTGAGAAGTATATGATAGCTCTCATGCTTATTTTTATCACGGGATATTGGCTGATAGTTGAAATATCAGGAAAACATTTCAGAATAGCGATATTCTCCCAAAACAGGTGATAAATAAATAGTCAGCTTAATTGAAAATATGAAGAAATTTTAAGGTATGAGCTTCTAAGACCTATTGAACCAAGTTGAAGTTTTCAGGGAAATTTAGTTAAATATGAAAGACGTATCAGTCATAGAAATATTGTCACCTAATCAACGGTAAGAGGTATGAGAATTATAGACTAATCTTAAAAGTTTCCTCTGATGTTTAGTAAATAAAATAAAAAAATTTATTGAATGAAAATTAAATAAAAATGAAATACAATAAAAGAGTTTAAGGAAATACGAGAATCACTTAAAAGATTATGTGAGATTGATCCTGTTTGCTATAGATTTGTTTAATACTCTTAATATTCCAATATACCCATCTTAAAGCTTATGTTCCCTTTGGTTCTCATATTCTCCCTTGGTCTCCATAGAGAGAACATTTTGCCTTAACTCTGAAAACTTAGAAACATGTCTTAAAGTAATGTTAGGAGAATATTTATATGCACCTCTCAATTAAACTGGAAGAAAGTGTGTCTAGGTTAATCCTGACTAATTTATCCTTTCTAACAGATTCAAACTGATTGATCTCACTCAAGGAAATCCCCTGAAAAGTAAAAATCCACCGTGAATTTTTTTTTCCTTGTAGGCGAAGGTGTCTTGAAGGTCGGAAGGAAATTAACCCAGAGTAATAAAAGTGAGTTAACATACCTCTGTTGCTAAATTATAAGAAAATATCATCCCTGGTATATGACATACAAGTTGATTTCCCCCACTTCATGCTTTAAAATATATATATATAAGACAGATGGTGAAAGGAAATTCATCTAAATGATTGCCCCCATCTAGTTCAAAAAAGAGATGATGAAAGGAAATTCATTAAATGATTGCCCTCATCTCAAGCATTTAAATGCAAGATTACAAAAAGAATTGGTGAAAGGAAATTCAATTTGGGAAATAGATAACTTCACCGGGGTACTAAACAGACTCGCTAGCAGTGAAGTAATGTCTACAATATATGCAAGGTTGTTATACATGTATTATAATGTACTCTGGTAGTTAGTCTTCCTCTCGACATGATTTACATTCTAAGCCAACTAAGGACTCCATAATTAAATCATTAAAATCACTTTTCCTTGACAAAAATAAGATCGAACAGAGTTTGATAGATAGGTTAAGGTTGTTTTGATTATCTTGAGCAAATCTGAATATAGTTTCAGGGAAGAGAAATTTCAAATAGCCTAACCAAAAGTCATGATTTGATGTGTTTTGAAGGTTTTCTAAGCTACGGGTGAAACCCTTTTCTCACTGCGATCCTTTTCTGAAAAAGTTCCACAAAATGCAATAATGACTCCATTTACCCAATAAAGGCACTCGGTCTATTGTTCTTCACAACTCTCAGGGAGATGTGATCCCTAGATGGAGCCTATGTTGGAACATATATATTTTTCTAAACTTTAGACTTAGATAAGTTTCATTCTTGTTTAAATAAGGACAATCGCGCACTTGAATATCACCGTTGATGAATTCTTCTGTTGAATCCAACGATCTGAGATCCTTAAAAGTTATGGAGTCGCCCACTCGTTAAAAGGTCAAATCACTAAAGGCTACCCTTGAAATGTCGGGTTTCAGGGTTTCCCGATACTAATAGCCCAACATGTGAGAACTCCAAAGTCCCGATATACGAAGTCACGAAACCATCTTAAGTTAAATCGGGTTATTTTAGGGTTAAGAACAATTAACGATTAATAAATCTTATCGCAATTTCACTTTTTGGGGATCCTAACATATAGTGACTATCAATATCCTGAGACCCGAAACCCTGAAATCTTTGAGGTTAATCATGATTAATTAAAAGGTTTAAACACAATTAAACTTAACTAATCACATCGTGATTTTTCATTTCATAAGTTATAGCTCAGGCTGTTATAAGATCTCTCGAGAGCTGAAAGGCCAAAATTTACTTAATGATAAATATGGCAAACCGATGCTTTAACAAAGATTATCTCTTAATTAATCCATCACTTAATGGTGACTCGGATAGATTCAAATTTTGTATGTTCTTTTCCCGAGAATGAACCACCAAAGTAAATGCCATTAATAATGTCTTTACGACAATCATTCTAAATAATATTTTGAGCCACTGCTTGAATCTAATTCATTAAAGAAAGTAAATACTCTATCAGTGAAGTTATTGTTTGATCGATGCGATTAAAGGAAAATGAATGTGAATTTGAATTTCATTATGCATTTTACTGAGCTGTAATTGTTTCCATCTGAGATTTTATGCCTTTCCTGTGGCATATAACAGACATAAAAATATTGATACCATGGCTCCACAGAAAGCACCTAAAGTGACTGGTGAAATTTTGAGCCAGAATGCAAATGTTCTCTCTGACACCTCGCCCAGAAGTATAGACACTGTCAAATCCTAGACACAAGTATTCAACATCTTACAATATGAATTGATAAATTTCCCAGATGATTCAAGCGACAACGAGAAGGAAGACCTATCTACCAAATACAAAATTGTTGCTCAGTCTAAGATACAGAAGATAGCGACAAGGCATAAGCTCTTTCCCTACAATGATATGATCAGTTGGGTGCTAGACCACGTACATATCCCAACCAGGCCTCTTTTCAATTCATAAAAGATTGTAGTTAGGTCCTTCAGGCCAGAACATCTACAGGTGATGTACAAATTGTCCCCGGTACCCAATTTCATTTACAATGAAAATTTCCTAGCAGATTTCAACAAGAAGGAATGCAACCAATATGAAAAAAGCCTTCCCAATTTAATTAAATACTGGTATTCTTGCCTCGAGAAGTTCAGAGTGGGCTCCCATGGTATATACCCGGTTGTTGCACTAGAACCCCACATAATTTAAATAGCAATGATGATGTGTAGGCTCTACGAGAAGGAAACACAACTCGTTTCTTTTTACCATGAGTACCTATTATACACACAGTAGAAGAAGGGTAGTCTTTTGACTGGGCAAAGAAATTGTCGGACAGTTTGGTTCAAGAGATTGCAAGATATCGGTCACTAAGAGCCAAGGGGAAACCGGCCCAATTTTTCATGTCGGCCTATATTATGGACGTCGTCTATTTCATGACGCCTTTTCCGTTGATGGATTGGAGTTCGACTCCAAATAGTGTCAAACCCATACATATTTATCATTCGAAGTTTTGGGAAGAAAAGGTGAAAGATATATTTTATGAGATCTGCAACTAGGTAGTGGTATCAATGCACACCACCATATATGGCTACCCACCTCCCAGAATCTCCTACAAAATTATGACTAGCCTGGGTAGAATAGTAGACTGGTACGTCGAGGAACACTTCTCCTATATTAGGGTTTTTGTTTTTTTAGTCCCTCCATATGCTTTGCCGAAATTTTTTCCAGACCAACTAGTGTTTCAAGAGGTTGCATGACAATTTGTGCTTGGTGGGATTAGCAAGGACCTCAACAAAGTACAGAAAAAGGTATGGCTCTTTTTTCCCCTGTAGATTGGTACATTTTCCTTACTGGATTTCAGTCACTCTAAAGTAGAGGCCATGTCCTTAGAAGAAATAAAGCTCGTCAACATTGAATTCAAAAATCACAACCCGCAGAACGCCATGGGTAATCACCTGGCCAACTGCAATTTGAAAAGGCATGAACACGAAGATTCCCCCCAAGATGAGATTTTTCGAGGAGCGAGATCCTATCCAGAGGTATTGGGTCGATTTCGAGCTATGTCACCCGATAAAATGATTGATTTTTATGATTTCCATAGGAACCGAAGAAGTAGCCTCCCTGGAGTGTTACAAGGAGGAACCCAGACGTCTCCAGTTGCACAGCAAACAGAGACCCGAAGCTCAGAAGAAGCAAGCTCCAGCGGAAAAGAAATCCGGGGAATTTTGGAGAATACTGAGGTGTCGAATCAGAAAGAAGATATCCCATTGACAAATATATCAGGTGACCAAGCCAAATATCAAGCAGAGACACTGACAAAGGACGGAGAAGAAGGACCATTGTTTACACTAGATAAATCAACTACAAATGTGGATGGGAAACAGTTGTCCACCGAAATAGGCAGCCTCATCCAGTTCATCACACTATTACAATTCACCATAGGTAACCCAAATGCAGAGGTAGTATTCATAGAGGACCTCACACCCATTTCGGTTGAAGAGTTGCCTCCTTCCATTTTCTTTTTCAGCAAGAAAAGGAAGGATGTGGTGAAGAAATAAATGCACCTAAAGGAAGGTTCAGTTGTCAAAAGACACGAGGTGTTGGTTTATGGAGAAGCCTTGGAGGAGGTAGACTTCATTGAAGAAGTAGCAAGTTCATTAGGGGTTTCACAACACCCAACCAGTTTTCAGTCGAAAATTTAAAAGAAAGATTGAAGAAAAAAGATCTGCAAATAAGCCAATGGCATAATCAAATGAAGACTGTAGAAAATAATGTTCTAAGTGATATCAACAAGGGATTCGATCATATTAAATCCAGTGACAAATAAGAAATCTAGCAACTCAAATCCAACCTCAAGGAGATGCACAGGAATATACAGGCAAGTCAGGGACAGGCCACCCAACAGGATGAGTTGGTAAGGAAACTACAAGACAAAGTAAGCTCTACCGAAAACATGATTGTAGATATAATAGTGTTCCAAGATTAGGAATTGGAAGTGCAAAAGGAACTATAAGTAGCACAGCAAAGCCTTCTCACTAAGGTTGAAATTTTCCAAGATCATTTTCGGGTGATAGATCAATTCTTAAATAACATTTGTTTAAGAGAGAGAGAAGTTATTGTTGCATGGATTACCTTACAAGAAGAATTTGTGTCGTCAGCAAAAGAAGGAGTAGCTATGGCTTCCAGGTTGTTCGTTTTGGAACAAACCAGAGGTGATATAATACTAAAGACTTGGGAATCTAGCATAGTTGAAAGTGGGAAAATGTCTTAGGAAATGAAGGAGTTTTTTGAAGAGTCTTTCCACTCACTCAACAAAGAATCACTAGGCCTTGATAAAGAAGATAACTTTGGAGTACTGGGACAGATTGACATAACAAAACATCAACTTGACATTAAGACAAATATGGAAGAGGCTCAGGCCGAAATCTCACAGATAAAACAGGTTGATATTATTCAGATAAATAGATGGATAGTGAAGCCTAGTCTGATTTTACAGTCTATAGTTGCATAAGATAGATGAATGGAAGAAAGATTGCCTCAATTGCAAAATAAATTATATATTTTTTAGGCTAATAATTTAACAGAGCCCTCCAGGTTGGTGGCGGAATTTGTGATCAGATGCATCAAATGTATTGGGCAAGGAAAAGGGAGCACTGTTGGAAACAAATGAGACAACTTATGTACATTATCTGCTTCAGAGTTGGAGAACTAGAGAGAAAAATGCCTCTACCAGTATAATGAAGAGACTGACAAAAAATATGCAAGTGAAACATTTTGAATTTTGCATTTTGTAATTTTTACTATTTTAGAAATAAGGGGAATTCCAACCGTTTAAGGTTGAGAACCTTTTGTATAAATATAACTTTCTAAGGTTAATCGTAGGCTACTTCTTGTCGTATTGTAACTGAGAAAACTCATTTTTGTGGGTATTAATACAACTGCAGACGGGGATTCCAAATTTTGTGTTGTTTGAATTATGTGCCCTCTTTGTGTTTCATATCTTATGTTTTCTTTAAGTTACTTCTGAACAAGTGAATGATTACAATTTAGTACAACATCCACTGTGATTATGTTTCATTAGTATTTGATTAGCAAGCAGTTTTTCCTCTGTATTTTATATCAGCAAATACAATACATGCATGTTATTTGGTCACTACATCTTATATTCTTTCAGGAGTGCACTCTACATTTCCTTTTATTATAAACAAGGTAAGACACTTCTGACATTGATGCCTTAGTTTGTTTAATATTTTTGTAATTTCCTTCTCCTCTTTAAATTTGATAAATTGACTCAAACGACGAAAAACAACCTCTGTTCTATTTGGATATTAATTTCATATGAATATTTAACTCTTACACAAATAAGGGAAGAAAAAGCACCTTTAAAAGCAACTTTCCTTAATTATTGATGCCTGACATTATTCTTTGAGACTTAAGTTTAATATCAGGAACAACAAGGTCCAAACTTGTGGGAAAAATCTATCAACTTCCCCTTCCCTATTACTTTCCCCTTTTCCTCCTGCTAGTTCTGTGATTTCCAATGCAGGTTATTGGCAAAAGATGGTTTCTTCCGCCGTTGCCGACAAATCCTCTTGAAAAATCATTTTGGATTTCTAACTGAGAGGGACATCATATGAGAGAGGGGATAAGTTCCTGAAGTAGGAATCACAAGAATAATTTCCTAGCATAGGGAAATTTGTCGTTGAGGGTTCGTTTAGGTTTTCTAGGTCAGTGATAGAATGTTTCAGATACCTTTACCTATCAATTCTGATCATATTCTTATGTCCCTTCCATGGTAACCAAAGGTGAGCCCAGTCTATACTAAAGTATTTGTTTAACTTCTCAGACTAGTCTCGGCTTAATAGTAACCCATAAGCTTCTGGGATATCTACTACAATGATGTCAATCACTTGCACAAATTTAGGATGTGTTTCTATTTTGATCATCACATATTTAAGCTCTTCGATGACCTTCACCTGGGTTCGGTCTAGTTGTATTATATGTTTTTCACTTTTGAGAGGGTCTGTGTTTAGTTTTTTGGAAATAGAAAATGGCATAACATTAGATGATGCTTCTAAATTGACCAAACAGTTATGGAGGTTTCTATTAAAGACTTCTAATGTTAAAAGGAAAGGTAGAACAAAAGGTTTTCCCTTCTTATCTTCAGAGCAAGCGTTCACAGTTGGTCTATTTCCTAGATCTGTGGGAGTTAGATTTATTCATGGATCCATGCTTGTTGTAGGGTTTTCAACTGATTTCAAAGCTTGTAATAGGAAGTCTTTTTGCTGAGGGATTCTACATATGTCCATAACTAATCTATTAGCCTTCAAATTTTTCAAGTCTTCTACTACGTCGTAGTCCATCTTGGGCGATTCTCGTGTATGAATTTTTATAGGGTTTCTTTGGGGAGAAAAAGGTGCTTTAAGGTGACCGGGAGTTGGTCTTCCTCCCGAAGTTTGGGTAGTAGTGATATAATTTGAGACAGGTTGACATTTACTTCGTGTTTTCACCACCGAGACCTCCGCAGGTGGTTCTTGAACATCAAATAGGTTGTCAGAAGGCATAATTAGTTCAGTATCCCATATCAGCATGGTTGTATCTTCTAGCAGATCAATCGCTTCCTGATCAGCAACATTCATAACTAAACCACTTGAATGTTTGGTTAGGGAAACCTCATCTAGAATCCGATTGTCCATAAAATTCATGGGATGTACCCAACGAGGGAATTTTCTTTCAGAGTGATTCTCTTGATGATAAGTACAAAAAGAGTCAGATGCTACATTTCCCAGATCGACGTTTATGTTGGCAAGGGGAGTTTCAATTGCCTTGAACAGTGGGTTCCTTTTAAAGAAAGGCTTACAGGGCCTTTGGCCTTCGTTTCCCTCCCATGCACTTCTTTTCATGTCTATGATTTCATTAGATAACTTCTTAACCATGCGTTGTAGGTCCTCTATGTCTGCACTTCCCTTTTCAGGAACTTGTTATGCATGTTTCCCTAGGGTTCTAGTGAGAAATACCCCTCTCTGATAAGGGTGTTGAGCTTCTTTCTTAACTAAGGAGACCTAAATTTCCTTGCATCCTTTCATTTGGAATTCTATCATTTTGGATTCTTCAAAATTCTTAGCTAGGGTTAGTTTGGCAACCCTCTTCACAAACATGGAAATAGAAGTTGGGAGAGCATTAGCATATACTTCGATTTGCAACTACTGAGTAGGTTTACCTTCAGGCTGGAATTTGTTTAATATATTTGTGAATCTTTGGTTGAATTCTTTGACTCTTTCCTTCGAACTCATGGTGGCGGCAAAAAATTCATCCATCAAAGCTCCTATACTAGTTTCTTCTTCAAATTTATCCAGAAAATCCTTTTGAAACTTCGTCCAACTAGTTATGGATCCTACATGTAAGTTAAAATACCATGTGGAAGCTAAATTCTCAAAAGCGTAGGGGGAAATCCTGCAAACTACGTCTTCATGTTGGACATTCATAAGTCTAATAGCTAGTATGAATTTCTTGATATGATCTTCGAGGAATCCTAAGGTTTCAGGGTCAAATTTAGGAAGTAATTTCTCTGGATGTCTGGGGAGATTATGTACTCGTCTAGGGATGGCCAAAGCGTCTCTGGCCAACCAAGGTTGATTGTTTTGAGGTGGGTTTCCCCTTTCGTCATCATGTTCGTTGTTGTCTTCCATATCTTCGGATCCTCAGTTAAACTCTTCCTCTTTCAAAAAATCGTTCGGCTTAGAGACGTCGTCGGTTGGCATTTCAGGGATTAGATTAAGAGGATGTTTGATCATGGTGATCATGAAATATATTAGGTCTTCTATTGTGTGCACAAAAACCTGGTCGGGGGTGTCGACCACTGGTCTACTTATTTTTTGTCTTCGAGGAAGTATCAGAGCTAAGTACAATGCATCGATCTGTTGGGCGTATTCTCTTGTGATTCTTATAAATTGATTTAATTCCTCGCGAGGGAGAGAGTAAGGTATATCAGGGAACAAGCATTATTCCTCAGGCTGGGGTGAGTTACTCGTTTCAGGAGTACTTAGTGTGTGTGGGTTTTCTTGGGAACGATTATCCATGCATGTGGGTTGTTTTGAATCTACAAGTTGCCTGGAATATTATATGGAATATTATATGGAATATGTATTCAACCATTCATTCAGACTTCATAAATGATTTTAGGGGCTAAATTTCGCTCATGAGCTAATTTTCCATGGTTTTTCCAAAAACTAGATTCGCTATTTTAAAAATGATTCGCCCAAATTCTATAGGATCAAATTATTTTACCTTAAAAATCGCCAAAATTTTATAAAAACTATATAAAATCCTTAGAAATTTGAATATTTTTACAAAAAAATCGCCAAATATTTATAGTTGGCATATAAAGGATTAGTAATATTCTCCAAGGTTTCTACATTTTAAAATAAATTTCCATCCTTAAAATCATCCCTGTTCATTCTCAAGCCCTCCTTCTAACGCCAATTCTGTTGATGGGTCCTAAATCCCTTTAACTCAATAGTAAGAACCAAACCTACCACCGAGGCCCAATTAGACTCTGCAGCATTTAATGGTGGAATGGTTCACCAAATCTTGTAATCCAACCAATTAATCGATGGGATTTACGTTTTCTTGTGAAGGTTTCTCCTTCAGTTCAGACATTCTCTTTTTTGTATTTTCTCTTAGGTGGGACCGATATAAGATGGAATCCGGTATAAACCAACTAGGTAACAAAACACAAGAAAAGGTTCTAACTTCTGGAGAAGAGGTTGATCTTGGGATAACCCGTTACTCTAGCATGAAGGCAATGATCGTCTACCACAGACCTAGTACTAATATGTTAACAGTGTGAGTAATCCAATTACTAACTGAGATACAAATTATAAAAAGAAAACATGCATGTGATAAATAATGGAAAGAAAAATAATTCACTCAACTCTAATCATCCATCACATAATAACACAATGATTCATTTTCATCATTAAAGAAAGAACTGTAAAACATTGCATCAGATAATTTATAAATAGATTGAATGGCTCTTACTCGTTACTGCATCCATTCATGAGACGAGGTAGGAAATAGTTCTTCTCCACATCCAATCATACATGCATTTGATGAAAACTTAAACTTGTCTCTAGTCTAGAAGGACTTCTCAATTAAAGGTAGCTCCAAAATAATTCTTAACAAAACCAAAATGAGAGTTTCTTGCAACAGCCATCGACCTGGCGACTAATTGGTCGATGCTCTTATTTATAACATAAAATTAACTAAAAATAATGGATAAAGTGCATATAAGTAAAACTAAATTTTCCACATGGCATTCCCTCCTATGATTTTTCTATGAGTCATCTCAAGATATCACTTTAAAAGGGTGACTCTTATCGTACTTTGACCATTGGATGAACAACTCCTCACAGGTGTTGGCGTATGGAAATCTATGTTGTTCAATCGGGTCATGTAAATCTCTCTTATTTCTACTACATGTTCTTGATACTTGACCAAATTGGCACTTAACTATTGCAGCATAGCCCGAGCTTTGATTAGGTGTTCCATAAATTGTCGCACCTGTCCTGGCGCCATGTCTGCCACCTTTTCTATTTCTTCGGCCCATGTTAAGTCTTGCTCGATGTGTTATTTGACTATGTCGTGTGGATCGACAAAGTTGTCAGGTGTGCCAAACTGGGAGATCACGATATCCTTCATTTCCTTGTTGATTTTGATCCAATTCCTCTCGCACTTGGCCAGTTTTCTTGAATTTACCATGAGGCTCCCGAGTTATTCTTGTCCAATACTCGGAGGCATGATTCCTACAATCAAAAAATGAAATCTTTTAGAAACTGTGTATAGATTAACACTGGGTAAAATACATGTATAAAGTATAAGCATGAGAAATCTAGACTAGTACATACCTGTAAAGCTCGCTAAACCTGGTTATTCGATAATTACAAGATCTCTATAGCTTTTGAAATACTTGCTTCGCTTATGTTAGCGTCAACATTTTTCTCTTAGTTAGGGTGGGCCTGTGTGTCACGGCATGAAATATCGGGTACGGAATAACTTGAGAGTCAAAGTCGTGCCAGTGGTCGGTTGGCCCTTGGAGTCGGGAAAGGATGTCAGAGCCAAAAATGTGTTAAGAGTACGAGTATGTTCCAGAAGAGTCAATTCCTATCATAAGGGGTGTCGTTAGGTGCCTCAGGTTGACGCAAGTTGTTTAAACATAAGTCATGTAGGCAAGTGCAGCCACCATCATCAACTCATCATGAAGGTTGGAAGAATGAAAATTTATGGTGCTCGTGTTACACACGCCCTGCAACTCCTATCGGTTGCACCTAACATGCCCTGGAACATCTTCGTCGCTCAGATCTGCCACAGAAACTATTAATTTCTCTTCAAACATCTAGTCACCATGAATTCAGTGTTCCCTTGCACGTTTCCACCCATGACCCTCTCTTTTATAAATTTTGGATGTTCTGCATGCATTCTACTCACCAGACGAACTTATGAATTGTCCATAGTTTGCCCCGTGAGCCCATATTGATCAAGTTTTTTCTTTAGCCCCTACCAAATTCCCCACACGTAAGATAGATTCGTGTTGCACCATGGAAACCCCTCAAAACATATGAAGGGGCATGCAAAGCAGTAGAAGCACCAGGCCTGAGCCTCAAAGTGACTAGGATTTGTTCTTACTCGCGGTGGGCACCCCTGTGGTTTCAAAGGGGAATTCCCATATGTGCGCGGGAATGATGATATTGCACCTTGCGAAGGCTGAAGTGGAAGAAGTTACACTGGAAGGAAAGATGTTGGAAGACATGCCTCTCCAACAGCAGATACTGTGGAAAAAGTGAAGGCCAAGGAAAAATAAGGAATTTGGGGAAACCCAAATCCCAAGCGAACCGTGAGCAATATCGGTTGCCAAGGAATTAATTATGTGTGTTATTCAGCTAGATCTTGTTGAAGTCACAAGTCGGGGAAGTAGGAGTGGAACGAGGAGGACAGATGTCACGAATTTTAACATTCGAGAGTTGGTTGAGCACTTGAAATAGGCCCAACTCGCCATTGTCGAACTCTACAAGGAAAATAGAGAATTAAGACGACAGTTGGCGAAACAACCCCTTGAGGTGTCAGTATCTCAGGGTCATGAATGGAACGTGACATGGCTTAAGAGAAATCTCTAGGAAGCACAATATACAATTGTGCAGCTGCGCAAAGAAAAAAGGGCATTGGAAGAAAAGAATATGAAACATCTCAAAGAACACGAAGCAGTCAGGGAGAAAATCCACGCGTATCTTGCCAGCGCACAGAAGAGACATAATTAACTAACTCTATTTTTTATTCTCAGACGTGGCACAAATCTTGATAGTTTTTAGAATATTTTTCATGTTTTTAACATAAACTGGGTTGATTGGCCAAATAGTGTAGATAGTGCCCATTGTATGTAATTTGAGCTCGATTGAAACCTAATGTAAAAGTGTTGGTACTTCGATGAAAGGATTCTAGTTGTAGCAGATGGATGTATATTTTCTTTTCTTTGTGTATGTATTTCTTGTGTTCTTCATCCATATTTTTTTTTGTATGATTCGAAACATATTTTCGAGCCTGGGATTCATTGTGTAGCGCCCCTTGTTTGCACCCTTCAGACAAACCATATTTCCTCCAAGTTAACTCTGAATCTTGCAATTTACTTCATCATGGGTTGATGGCGAAGGTGCGGAGGGTGATATGTTCTATCGGTAAATGCAAACGGTCCTTTTGAAAAAACCTCTGACGTCGATCGATTTCATCGTATGACACTGACATGGCGAGACTGGCTTGGGACACATGGCAATGAAAACCAGTGACTTAACTCGCGAGTATTAGTCGAAGTGGGGACCTTCCTCCAGTTGTGCGTTCTAAAACAAAACCTAGGATCGTTGCTACCGAAAAGGTGTCGGGGAGCTGCGATCGGGGATAAACCTATCGCGTACTTTCCTTTGGGTTAGCTTCTTCAAAACTCTTGATGCCGAAACATTTCGGGAGTCGGCGATCGGAGAAAAATTTTAGCGTGGTTCGAACGTTCATTGTGGTTTGGTCTTCTCTGTTTCGCTAAGTGCGTCGGGTATCGTCCATCGGCGATATCATTTCTTTCTTTGCTAACATTTACTCTTTTTTCCTTTTATCGACGCCGTAGAGGATCAGTTGTTGGTGATATTCTGGTGTGATGCTTGTCGTGAAAGAAAACTTCCCTTTTCCAATGTCGATGAAGATCAACACTCGACAACTATGGTTTGTTCAAGTTATTTTCATTCATCTTTTAATTCCTTTCGATGCCGAATCTTTGAGCATGTCGGGTGAAATTTCTTGGATTTTGATTCTTATTTAAGTGTTAAGTCTTTCTAATTCATGAGTTTTCATAGATTCAAGCAAACTTTGGAATACTAAATGAGAGTCAAAAATGATAAGCAAAGGAAACATGTTCACAATGAAGTCGAATTAGACAGTGCAAAACATCAAGTGGTACCCAAAAAAGTAAAATTTGACATAGGATTTTTTAGGGTGTGTTGAGTGCTCAACACCTGTATTAGGCAATTATTCTTATGACTCTGATTTTAGGAATTCTCCCCCCTCTCATATGATGTTCCTCTTACTCAAAACTCTGAAATGATTTTTCAAGAAAATTTGCCAATTACGGCGGAGGCAACCCTCTTCTATTAGGAACTGGCGTTAGAAGCCACGGAATAGATAGGAGGAAATAAGGAAACTGGTAGAAAAAAGGAAACTGGTGGTTTTTGTTCACAAATTTGGACCTTCTGTTTTGACGGATCTAAATTGCAAGAAGGGTCAGGGGAAGGGTTCATCCTTATTGATCCAAAAGGTAAACGAAATTTCTTGTCCTGCAGACTAGAATTTGAATGCACAAACAACACCGCCAAGTATGAAGCTCTAGTACAAGGGATAAATAAATATATATACTTGAACGTTAAAGAATTGAAGGTTTTCAGAGATTCTGAAATCATCATTAGACAAGGAACACTATATATTTCAACTCTCCCCACCTGAGGAATTACCAACAGGAAGTGCACAGACTAATAGAACATTTTGAAGCCTTCAACATTACAGCGATCCCCAGAACAAATAACACTCTTGTTTATTCTCTGGCCATCATTGCCTCGAGGATATCACCTCTAGAAGACTATGAATCCTCCTAGTTCACTATCGAGCTACTCTACAAACCATCGATGCCCAAAAATATTTCTAATTGGAAGGTATTTGAAGGAGATGAATAGATTATAAACTTTTTAACCAATCAAGATAATTTTAAATATCTGGCTATTGACGATGAATTATTTCAGGAGAAATTAGTAGACCCCAACCCTCATGTATAGAAACCTGAAGCAGATGATCGACTGACAAACCAAGGTCTCACATGATACTGAAGGGAGTAGCCAATTTAGAAAACCTTTTTGACTTAAGGGAAAGATTCAAAGGTTCAACGAACGCAAAAACGGGGAGTTCATGTCCCATGTATGAGACTATAAATATAGGAACCCCGAAAAACCCCAAGAATATAAATCTCGGAAAGACAATGTCTAAAGAAGAAAGGAAGGCCTATATCAAACTTTTCAGAAAATATCAAGATGTTTTGGCATGGTTGTACCGAGATATGAAAACTTATGACACTCGTATCATTCAACACACAATCCCGTTAAAGCCCGGAGTGAAACCCTTAGAACAGAAGCTTTGGAAGTACCACCCATCCCTAGATCCTCTCATGTGTCAGGAGTTAAATAATTACTAGATGCTAAGATTATCTTCCAATATAGACACTTTGCATGGGTAGAAAATTTGGTTATTGTGAGGAAAAAGTCTGGGGATATCCTCCTATGTGTAGATTTTAGAAACCTCAACGGAGCTTCAAAAAAGGACAACTACCCAGTCCCACCAATGGAGCAATTCTTGTAGACCATGTCTGGCTCTGATATTTTCTCCCTGTTGGACAGTTTTTCAGGTTACAACCAAGGTCTAGTTATAGAGGAAGACCATTTGAAAACTACCTTATGAACCAAGTGGGGAACCTTCACTTATAAACACATGCCCTTTGGGTTAATCAATGTAGGGGAAACCTTCCAAAGGGCCATGAATGTAGCATTTCGAGGACTAATCAACAAATGTGAAGTAGTTTATTTGGATGGCATGACTGTGTATTCAAAGAACAGAGAAGATCACATCCAACACTTAACCCATATTTTTGAAAGGTGTAGGAAATACGATATATCCTTAAACCCTAAGAAAACTATCCTTGGTGTCGAGGAAGGTAAACTACTAGGTCATATTATATCTCAAGAAGGAATTCACATTGTGGTGTGGTGAAGCTTCATATGTCTCCCCAGGGAAAGAGTCTTGGTATGAGAAATTGATTTATCTCCTACATCATGGGACTTGCCCAGAAAACCTAAATCCTAGGGAAAGGAGAGCCCTCAGGTTAAAATCAGAAAAATATCGCCTTATAAATTTGGTGTTCTTCCATGTTAATTATGATGGGGTACTTTTAAGATGTATCAAACAAAAATATTAAGACAAGGTTATGAAGGAGCTCCATGATGGTCCTACAGGTGGACATTTCACAGGAAACACCACCACTCACAAAAAACTAAGAGTTGGCTATTATTGGCCTACTTTGTTCAGGGATGCCCACACATACGCTAGAAAGTGTAAAACTTGTCACATAAGCATGGGGAGGGAAAAGAGAGCAGTTCTCCCACTCCAACTTGTGGTCATCTCCAGGCCATTCGAGCAATGGGGTTTAGATATCATAGGACAAATTACACCGAGTTATTCAAAATAGCATAGATACATACTGACTGCGATAGACTATTTCATTAAATGGGCAAAGGCCATCCCTATGACTCATGTAAACGAAAAGGTGGTGATCCAATTCATAGAGAAACAGTTGATCATGAGGTTTTATATGCCTTCCATCCTTGTTTTTGATAATGTCGCTTATTTCTCTTCCACCCTATTAACAGATTTTGATTTATACAAAGGAATCATAATCAGATACTCTTCAAACTACTATCCACAGGGGAACAGATTAGCAGAATCAACCAATAAGAACCTAGTGAGGATATTAAAGAAAACAGTTGCAGACAATAAGAGGAATTAGCACAGTTCACTACATAACTCCTTATGGATTGATAGAGTAAAACCCAAGGAATCTATAGGGAATTCCCCATACTTTCTGGTATATAGACAGGAAGCCATTCTCCCGAATGGGCTATATCTTCCATCTCTTCAGGTTGCTCAAGATTCTAGAGGAAAACCCTCATCAGTTATACAACAAAGAATTGTTACCCTCCTCGTGCTGGAAGAAGAAAGGGAGAAACAAAAATTGAAGTTTGTAGCTCATCAGCAGAGAGTTAAAAGGTGGTTTGATAAGCATACGACCAAAGAGAAGAATTTTGAAGTAGGAGATTTAGTCCTAAAATAGGACAGAGCAAGTGACTTGAAGGGAAAACATTCGAAGTTTCAAAATCTATGGCTTGGAGCTTTTCAGGTAGCCGATAAAAATGGGGTCGACACCTACCGATTGAAAAATATGAGGGGGGAACCTGACGCCCTCCCGGTGAATGGCCAATCCATAAAACAATATTTTCATTAAAAAAAAATGTGTGTGTGTTTTCATGATGTTTTAGGTAGGTTGATTGTGGAGTGAATTTTATTTTTTTTCTTGCTATAGTACTTTTGCGCTTTTGAAGTTTTTGTTTAGAAATGCATTGGTTGACCTCAATTCATGCGATATGACGAACTCTATTACTGACTCATCGCTTGCATACAACACAAGAAGAGTTGGGAGACCTGTGATTGTTTTAAAGGAGTTTTATATCTAACCTGTGAAGATGAACAACCTTGGAAAAGTGATGAAGTGTCTGTCAGGTGGTCTGGTAAAACCTGAAGGGAAAGGTGGTAATATGGAAAGGACTACATGTACCTCAAAACAGAGCTAGCAAAAAATTCACCTAAACCATCTCATTTTGCAAATAACAAACGTCCTCCTCTCCCACTCACTCACAGCACTCTGAAGAAATAAACTCAATTATATCAAATGAGTGCACAGTAGGAGAGGGTATGAAAATAACTATGTCGGGGTTGTGGATGCTCGCTGGCAGTGGAGAAAGGTCTATGACATCGGGGTGACTCTGTCGGGGCTATGGACGCTCGTTGGCATCAAAGTAACACCATAGAAAGTGAATGATGATAACTAAAAGGCTTGGTGCCAGTGAATGATTTACTCGAATCTTGTCAAAAGAAGGCATGGGTCATGGTTACAGAAAACAAAGGTGGAATAAAGGTTGAAACCCCACAGGCGGGCCCAGATTCACCAATCAGGGGAATTTAAAACGCAAGTATAGAAGAGGCTCTGATAAAAACAAAACCAATTAGATTCTTAACCAGCTTCCTCATTAGCTAAGCCCGGGAAAGTAACAGAGATTCTACTTTCACCCAGTAAGTCACCATTTGTTGAGCACTCAACACACTCTAAAAGCCTCATCAAATTTTGTCACTTTTTGGGTACCACTTGTTTTCTTCATTTGTATGACTCGATTTTATTTTGGGGAATTGCTTTATCTCTGTTCATTTTCATCTCTCTTATCAACTAGTCAAGTTTGTTGAACTTGTGAAACCTCGGCTCTAAAAATACTGTTATAACCTAGGTCTTCACCCTTGCCCCTCCTCTCTAATGTTTCAAAATTCCCTCATCAAATTTTTCCCTTCTAATTGGTTAAGTCGGTTTCCCTTACCCAGTAACTTGGTCTCTTATCGTTTCTTTCCTGATAGAGTCTTTGCGTATTTTAGTTATTTTTTTCTTGAAGGATAATTGTGTTTTTGTTCACATGCTTGTCATCATGTTTGTCATTGATTGAGCTCACAACAGGTCGAACAAATCTCTTTTGTATGCACAGGGAGCGCCCGTGGAAAAAAACGCAGTAGTTCAGAGAAGTCATTTTTGGGCTGGGATTATGAAAACAGACAGGGTACATTTTCAAACGGAGAATATCTAACATGCTAATTAAGGTCAACGACTCTCATCCATTCGGGGGTTCAGAACAGTGCATAGTTTAACAACAAAGCATTGGAAAATTCACTCCACAACTTCGTCGTTCAGGCATCTAAACTTGAAATTATCCCAAAACTCCCAAACCCCGAAGCATCGAAGTACCGAAGCTCTGAAGTGTCAGAGTGGGGCCCTCACTACCATGTAAATTTGTGACTTTTCTCTTCGAGAGATTCCAAACCAAAGCAAGCACAGGGCCTCGAATTCTCGAAGTGTTGAATTTTCGAAGACTCGTGGCATTCGTCTATGGAGACGTGTAGCAGTTGTCAATCGAGATGCATGGCATTCATTTGTTAATATAGATGGCACTCATTTTAAGTCTTTGGGTCCCATCATTTACCCATTTCTATATGACACGTGTCACTCTTCTTTTATTGACACGTCACTCATCATGACATCACTTCCACATCACTTCGCGGGTCTGGCATTCGGGAAATTTACATGTTTCACAATCCAAGAGTCCCGAAGGTCCGAAGCCCAAACTCCTAGAGACACACAACACCCATTGATACTGACACATGACACTCATCCGTTAGGGATTGTGGCGTTCATCTGTGGAGCCACGTGGCTTCCATCGGGCGCTACCACGTGGAACTCATTTCTGGTCATTGGGTCCCATCATTTGCTCATTTCTCAGGGAAACATGTCACTCTCCTTATGTGACACATTAGAAGCCATGACATCATCTGACATCAGGCCACCATGTCACTTCACGAGTTCACTCTTCGGGAGTTTCCAATACAGAGCAAGAACAGTTCTTTGAAGTGTCGAACTCTCGAAGTATTTAATGTTAAACACAGCTTAAGCTTGAGTTAATTAGTGATAATCACTGGTTAATCACTCTACGAGATCACCACTCTGGGAGGATTTCATGCTTTACATCCAGAAACTCCCGAACGTCGAACTATCGAAATGTCAAAGTAACGAGAGACTTCCACGTCACTCCGGGCCCGTACTACTCCAGGTGAAATTCATGCTTCAAAATCGAAAAATCCCAAAGCTTGAAGTAATGAAGCACGTGGAAACCATCAATAGAGATATGTGGCACACTCATCATTTGAGACACGTGGAAAACTCATTAGTCATGATGTGTGGCACTCATTCCAGGTCATTTGGTTGCGTCATTCGCCCATTTCCACGTGACATGTCTCACCCTTCTTTCCATGCCACATCAGCAATATGACATATAGTTGCCACATTAGATTTGGGAGATTGTCCTTCGAGGGATTTCCAAGAACAACATTTAGAAGATCCCGAGGTCCAAAATGCTGAAGTGACGAGAGACTGCTATGACTTCAAGAGAAAGTCACTTCAGGAGATATTCATGCTCCGCATTCAAAAGCTCCCAAGCTCCAAGAAATTTGCACCATCGCTAAGTATGGCTAGGGAGGTTCTAATATGGCAGATGGATAGAAACTTTAGTAGGGGTGCTAAAATAGTAGGTTTACCGAGATCGCATATTGCAGCACGATCGATGGTCACACTTCATTGCAGGGACATAAAATGCTCAAACGTTAATTTTTCAGAGCGGTCCCGCAATTGAAGCCATGGTATAGTGTATGGGGTACATGGAAGCTTGTGTTAGATTGCGGGGTTGGAGCGGTGTGGACCCAAACCACCCTCAACAACTTCCCCAATCACATGCTTATATAACGTCAGGTCACCACATCACTCCAACGTATTTTCATGCTGCACATCTAGTTGTCTCCAGTAGCCTCCAATAGCACGTGTGCACACCATGATCAACGCAGAACTCATCCCTGTCACTTCAAATTAGTATCTTCCACAATTATAGTTCATCCAGCGCATGCATCAGTTCAGTCTTAGAGACAATAGCAGTTTTTAGTTAATCAATTTTAGAACTATTTTAGATTAAATTAATAAGTGTTCTTCTCTGTGGGACCGCTTGTTCGACATTCGAGAATTTACATTGTGGGACCGCTCTGAAGTATACACTGTTGTACTCCAGCAGTGTTTTAGTCAAGTTAATTATTCATTCTACAATTGTTAGTGTAGAGTTAAGTCTCAGTCCCAAATGGACGAGAGCCTCTACAACTCTAATAAATATGTAGTTTATATATGTTTAAGAGGTCGATGGTTTTTGAAAAGACCCTCATTTTTGGATTTGTAAAGAACTATTTAAGAGCTACCTTAATTGAGAAGTCATGTTTAGGACCAGAGACAAGTTTCTGTTTTTTCATCAAAAGCATGTGTGATTGGATCTAAGGAAGAATTATCTGTGACTTTGCCTCATGAATGGATGTTGTAATGAGTAAGAGCCTCTTAATCTGTTGATAAGTTATGTGATTCGATATTTTTATATTTCTTATCTCTAATGATGGAAAGTAAATTGTTCTGTTAAATGTTTGGTTAATGATTAGAGCTAAGGAAACTACTTTTCTTGCCATCCTTTATTGCAAGTATGTTTTCTTTTGATAATTGTATCTCAGTCAATAATTGGAATACCAGCAGGTTCATGTATTAGTAATAGGCTTGGTGTGGGTGTAAGAATCATTATCTGCATGCTAGAGTATGACGGTTATCCCAAGCTCAGCCTTCTTCGGTAGTTAAGCCTTTTCCCCTTTTGTTACCCAGTTGATTAATACCAGCATATATCTTGTATCAGACCCACCTATAAGAGAAAACATAAAAATAGAATGTCCAAACTGAACGAGGATTTTCACAAAAATATATCCTATAAATCACTACATAAATCCCATTGATTAATTTGTCTAGATTGTGAGATCTAGAGAACCATTCCACCATTAAATGCTTCAAAGTCTAATTGGGCCTCGATGGTGGTTTTGGTTTCTACTATTGAGTTAAATGGAGTTAGGAAACCACAACATTCCCCTAGGGTTTTTGTGCAATATCCTGATCCAATCTAATCATTTGGCATGTGACTGTAAATGTTTCCTTGTCTTGGACTACCGACTACATTGTCTCCTCTCCTTCTTTCTATGAAGGTGGTCTATGTGTCTTTTCCTATTGTTGTGTTGTGTCATGTGGTCCTGTTTGGCTTCGTAGTTTTTGGATATTCTCATGGACCTCTATGATCTTGGACATGATCTCTTCTCATTGCGTCTCTGCAATGCAGACCACTTCTTCCCTCCTATCTTGGACCTTCTCCCCGACTAGCTCCACATCATCCTCTATCAAGGTGATGATTAGGTCTTATGTGTCTTACTTTCTTTTCTTGCACAGCTCTTTTTCCTATATTATATTCCTTATTTTCTGTGAGGGCTTCACCCCACTTGTTGTACCCTGGGTCCTTTCTTCTCCAGCTTGTGAAGTATCCTCCTTTCTTCTATGTGGTCGGTTTCATGTCCTTCTTGTTGTTGTTGTTCTCCTTGGTCGTTTCAGTATTGCACTACTCTTGGTTGGTTGATTCTGCACTATATTCGTTCTAGTATCATCGGTCGTGTTGTTTTTTCTCACTGAATAACCTACTTCATCCTTGTCCTTAGGCCTATAGGATTGCGACGTGATTTTCCTTGTTATTGGTTTTGTTAATGGAAACTTCCACTGTGCAGGCCAGTCTTTAACTATCCAGTCCACTTCTTCTTTGGTGATGCAATGTTTCGTTTCTACCCATGCCTTCTTTGGATCCCTTGTGGCCTAGATCCACATGTGGTTCTTAAATGCCTTGAAATTTGCTATCCCCTCTGTCTCCTAGACTACCTCCACAGGTATGCACTATACATTAGTTGTGCATTGTTGTATCTTCCAGCAACATTGCAAACACAGTGTTGTTTTCTTTCTGAGATTTGTTATCCTTGGCTTTCTATAGGGACTCATATCTAGTCACGTAACATTTCCCCATCCTATCCAAGAATGCTAAGAATTTTGGCTCCTTCCATCCTTCCAACATTATAAGAATGATCAAAAAGGAGTAATGGAACTTGGTTCTGTTATCCTGTGTATCTCAGTAGTCTACCAAAAACTAGTTCAGCAGGTATGGTGCCCAGTTGAACATTACTCCTTTCACGCATTGTGCGGCTACTTCAATAACTCCTGTCAGCACTTCATCTTTTGGAAATTTCCTCAATATTTTTCAATCCATAAGCTTGCTCGCGAACCTTGTCTCATTTTCATTGATATACTTTAGAACAATTCCCCTATTACCTCGACTTGTGCTAAACTGCTCTTTAACCAGCTCTGCAATTTCTTTCTTGTGCGCCTTGTTATCCAATTATTCCCCTGGTTGCGCGCCGAATGTAGGGAGTCATGTGATCTTGGAAATTAGTTTCACATCTATTTGTACTGTCATGTCCATCCATAGGATGCCTCTGTGTATGCAAGCAAATAGTTGTTTAATGCAAATACTGACGTTCTTACCGCACCCTAAATGCAGTATATCTAATAGGTTCATGATCCCTGAGTTTCACAGCCCTGTTATCCACTGCGTGGGATCCATTATGGGTTTACCTAGGGGTCCAATTTCCCATGTGTTTGATAAATATGAATCTTCAGCCAAATATGGGAATTTGTTCATGTCGTGCACATCGTGGTCAAAGTATATGAGTTTGGGTATATTTCCCAACATATCATCCATAGTAATCACTACATCTAGAAGATATGGAAGTGTAACATCCATGGTGTCTTGCACCTTTCTTTTCTATCCCAAAGCAGATGGGCATGCCTCTACTGCGCCCACATCCTCTTCTTCCCTTTCGAAATCTAGTCGATCGTTGATATCCTTGACCAACACTTCCTTGTGTTCTTGGGACTGTCATCATCCCATTGTTTCATCGGGATTCACATGCGTCTCAGGTTTAGGGTTCAGAATACCATTCCAGGCCCCAAAGCTTTTCCCTATTCCCCCTTGTTGCATTGTCGATGTTTCCTCTTCAACTTGAGTTGGGTTGATTGATTTTGTGTCCAACGTGGTAACATCTTCCAGCTCTACCATGCTCTTGGGATGTGTCATTCTTTCCTTACGCCTTTGGCCCTACCGAATCACCCGGTCATACTAGTCTGGCACGCCGAACTTTGGTGGGGTCATCTTCTCTCAAATTCACACACTTTCTTGTTTCTTCATAAAATGATAGCTAGGGAACACACTCTATTTCTAGCTCTATTCTCAAAAATCGCAAAGTGTTGAATAAACACATGCTTTCCATCTTTTATAGACCCGATCGTATCTATTTTTCACTTTTTGCGTTCATTTGCACCTAGTGTAATTTTTCTTGCGTGCTTTCTTTCAATGTTTGCCGCGATAATTATTGCGCTCAACTATTTTCGCACTTTCTTATGGTTCGGTCAAATTTTGCATCTCTTTGTGTTTTTCTTCGTTTTTCTATTTTTGTATTTCTTTTTTCTTCTTCTTTTTCTCCTTTTTATTTATTTTTATCATTTTTTTGTCCTAATCCCTACTATAGTACACTATATACATGCCTTGCTCACTACGCTGTAACTTTTAAGGGTTAGTAGGTTGATTTTCCCTATATAGTTTTAGTCGACTATCGTTGATCATTCCTTTCAATTATGTTCCTCCCAAGTCCTTTAGTTGTACATATCCCCCATTTTTTACATTCTTTACTTCATATGGTCCTAGCCAATTCATCCTAAACTTACCAGGGTGTTGGAAAAATTTATTGTCATAGAGCATAACTAGGTCTCCCTCCTTGAAAATCTTTTTTTTAATATGTATGTCATGCCAGGATTTGTCTCTTGCTTTATGTACTTCCTAGTGAAATCCTACCAGAATCCTGTCCTCTTCCATTTCCGTTAGTTGACTTAACCTCTCATGTATTGTGCCTCTTTTTGTCATGCTGGTAATTGTTTCTACGCAAAGACTAGGTACCAGAAATTCTAATGGCACCACAGCTTCATTCCCATACACCAATATGAATGGTGTATATCCTGTCAACTTCTTACATGTGGTCCTATATGCCCACAGTATTGTTGGTATTTTCAAGTCCCATTCATCTCTGTTGACATTGCAGATCTTAGTCAAATCATTTTCCAAGATCTTATTGAAATCTTCTATTGTTCCATTTTCCTGAGGATGGTATGGTGTGCTCTTCTGGTGATAGAATTCAAACTCCTTATTCATATCCCTAATGGTATCATTGATCAAATGAGTGCCTTGATCACTCATAAAAATCCTTGTACATCCAAATACGGTGATCACTTGCTCAAACAAGAAGTGTGTTGATGTCTCTGCACTACAGACTTTGATTGGTGTTGCTCCTGCCCATATTGCTAAGTATTCATTCGCAGTAATGATATATGTAGCTCCTGACATTTTTGTTGGTGGATTGATTGGTCTGAAAAAGTCTATTGCCCATTTTTCAAATACCTACATATTAACTTATGGTATTATAGGCATCTTGTCCCTTATGTTTGGTTTTCCAACCCTATAATAGACATCACATTTCTAGAAATATTCCTTGGAATATTTATGGATTTTTGTCCACCATAATCTTGTGCACAATACCTTATGCGCGATAGTTTCAGCATATTTTCCTCTATTTATACCTTCATGAGCTTCTGTCAAAATTATGGGCCTTTCATGTTCCAATACACACCTTCTCAAAATGTTATATGCACCCATATTGTATGAATGTCCTGCAATAATTTAATAGTCTACAACTCTGACTACCATATTTTTCTTCTGCATAGTGATAAAATCTTGTGGTACAATCCATGTACTTAAGTATTCAATAATATCAGCAAAGTATTCATCAGCTACGTGTACTAAAACAAATTGTGCATCAAGGAAGTTATCTTCCAAGGTATTACGTTCCTCTCCATTATTTACCCTTGACATGTGATTAGGTTTTGCATTCAGCTTCCTTGGTTTGACTATCACTTTGAAATCAAATTATTGGAATAAAAATAGCCATCTACAGATCCTCCCCCCCAACACTAGCTTGTTGACTATATATTTGAGGGTAGAATGGTTTGTGAACATTTTAAAGTGTTTACCCAATAATTAGTGCATGAACTTTTGAAGTGTGTATACCATGGCTAGGACTTCTCGTTTTGTGGTGTTGTAATTTTTCTCTAATTCTGAAAATTTTCTTCTTGCAAAGGCTATAGGATGGTCTAAGTCCCTTTCTCTTAGATGCGCCATAATTTCTCCAAGTACTATGGTTGATGCATTTACATCCACATTAAATGTCTTTTCCCAATCTGGGAATACTAGGATAGGTGTTGTGACCATGTTTTCTTTTAAGGTGCCCAATCCTTGTTGACATTCCTTATTCCACTGAAATATGGTGTACTTATTTAATAGTTTTTCCATTTGTTCATTAATCTATGCATACCCCTTTATAAATTTACTTTAATAGCCTATATGTCCCAGTGTTGTGCTTAATTGGTGCACTGACTTTGGTGGTGATAAATTTACAATGATTGCAATCTTATCATGATCCACTAGTAAACCTTGTTTACACACTATATGTCCCAACAATATTCCAAAAGGTGTCCCAAAAATGCATTTATTGATATTTAATGAGATATGACATTGCATTTATCTTTCCAACATGAGTCTTAACACTTCCACATGATCTTTTAAGAGACTATATGCAATCCAGTCATCTAGATATACTTCTAGAAACTGATGTATGAATTCCTTAAAAGCAACGGACTAGTCTTGAAAATATGGTTGGTGCATTCTTCATCCCAAATGGCATGACTGTATATTGGTAGGATCTCCATTCTGTAGCAAAAGTAGTCTTATACCTGGCTTCTAGAGCTATTTTGATCTGATGGTAACCTAAGAATACATTTGTAAATGAATATGCTTCCTATCCTCCCACATTCTCTAAGACCGCATTTGTAAAATGGATAGGGAAAGGGTCATGTAAGAAAGCATCATTAAGTTTCCTCAAATCTACACAAATCTTTATCCCCCCTTTTTTCGTTTCTTGGACTACCATAGGAATTATCCATTCATATTCCTCTACTGGTTCTATGATACCAACTTCCAACATTCTGTCAATTTTTGCTTTCACTTTCTTCTTATACATCGGATTTAGTCTGTAGGGTCTCTTCCTGACAGGTCTTGCCTCAAGTTTGAGAGGTATCTTTGTCTCACCTAGCTCCCCTGCTATGCATTTCACCTCTGTAAATTTTGTTGGGAACAAGTCATTGTATGTCTGCAGTAACTCTATTATTCTTTCTATTGTTTCTTCATCCCAATAGTCTCCAATACTTGCCAATTTAGGATTGTTCATTGTCCCAGTGTTTACTTTCTTAACTTTGATTGGTGCAACAAATAATTTTGAATCCAAAGATGGACCTTCCACCTCTCTTTCTACTTCAATTTATGTAATTTGAATGTTGTATGGATCATCTTCATCTGGTGCTTCTTCTTCAACATGATAGCATGAAAGTAGTTCTTTGAATGTATGTATGTTTTATTGTTGATATTCTATCATGATTTCAGCTTCTGTTTCATCAATAAATATCAATCCTCGTATTTGTTTTAGTGTTGAATCAATTTTGGGGTTCTCATGTTCAAATGAGCAAGTTACTACAAAGTTAAGTTGTAATGTTTTCCATTTTGTAGTTCCTTTGCACATCTCCTAGTCTATATACCAATTCCTTGGGATTCCTTCCAATGTATGGCTAAAGTGATGATGTCATTCTTATGGTTTTTTCATCCTCCACTATGTATTGCACTTGACCAAGTGCTCCACTGGTGTTCCCTGTCCATTATACCTCTACATTTTATTTCTCCCCTTCTCTGCACCTGATCAGGGGATCAAAATTTGCTCAATTTTCAAAATTCTCGGATTGTGACGAAAACAGTGCCATCGCGTCCGTCTCGTTTTCCTGATTTCGGCGGTATATTTATTTTCGCAAATGGAGTCTGTATGGAGGAGATATCGCGATTTGACCGCCAAGTCAAACTGGGAAAAAAATTGGGGTGTTGACAGTACCTGTCCGTACAGTCTGTACGGCCACGTGGAGGGTCGTACCATCTTGCTGACGTGGCGTATTGATGATGTGGTGCAGTTTGGTTGGGTGTTCATTGACCAGTGATATGATGACACGTGTCGCTATGTGGTTGGCTTATGTTTTTGTGTTTGTATAAAATGGTTTGGAGGCCACGGGGTTCGACCCCCGAACCTCCCCACGCACCAAAGTTTTCATAACACTACGCTAGCCAAAAAACCCGCACATGTTTCTTATTATATGGCTCGGCGCATATGTATTTAAGTTTGGATGTTGTATAGTGTGGAAAAGGGCGCGGGCCGGGGCCCAAGCCCTGACCCTTGGTTTCATTGTAAACACATATAACCGCATGTTTATATATATAGCGCGGGATTGAATATAGTCTACAGACTATATTATATGTATAACATTGTAATGTAAACGCGCACATTGTATATTGCAATGTATTGCAATATAACATTGAATACATATATGTTAACGTTTGTATATAAAAATACGCGCGGGTATTATAACCTTTGGGTTAATACATATGAACCCGTGGTTTGGTCGGTGTGTAACCGCGCGGGAGTTTTAAAAACGGTCAAATGACTTTTATGCCGCGCCTATGGTCGCGTGAGCCATATGACCCAGATCCGAGGTGGTTAGGGGCTGGAGGCGCCCTAACCGTTCTACGGTTTGGACCGGTGCGCGGTTGCGTACGGGTCTTGGTTTTTACGCCTTTAAAGAGCATGTGTGCTAGGTTTGAAGCACAATGGTGCAGATTGTAGAACCAGAGATAGCAAAGAAGAAGGGGAGACTTCAAGGAGGCTATCTTCTTCATTTTTCGACCGTTTCAGGTGCCGAAAGAGCCCAGACAGGGGTTTTGGGACGTTGCGGAGCCATTGAAGCAGTCAGTTTGTCATTTTGAGCACTGTAAGACATGTTTTTGAGCACTTTGA